>OY755239.1:72524758-72734367 GCA_963576725.1 Azorinus chamasolen | reverse complement strand
CATCTCTATGTTTGTTACAATTGATTTCATGATTCATAAAAAATAACTGAGATCTAGCGGAGTTTTACAGGTAGATGTCAATTTTCCAAAATTTGTGAAAGGATCGGTTACCCATGGGGGGGGGGGGGGGGGGTATGGAAACGGTTAAAATGCTTTTTATAATTTAAAGTTCAGGTTTTGGTTCTCAAAATGGATATTTTGTTTTATGAGGATTTTGTCATCATGTTAATCTGGATTTGAAGTTGTTTTCTGATATTTGTAGGATAAAAAGTGAAATACGTTATTTATATACTTTTTTTTTACTATTTTTAATGTTCTCATTAATATTCATGTGTATGCATATAAGGTAATTTAAAATACACATGTAATAAGCTGGAAATTAAAGCACACTGTCAGTTTGTGGTATCAGTTTTATTGGTTTGGGACAAAATCAGGCTGTGATATGGACGGTTTTGCAGGTAAGGGTCATCATTACGAAAACTGTGGGGGGGGACTTTTAAAAGAATTTAAACTTAAGTACATTCGCGCACGAAGTAAACGCGATTCTAATTCAGTAGACTTTTTCTGAACATTTTGGTACCCATAGACAGAAGTCTAAAGGGGCGGCTGATTCTTACGAAATAGTTAAATTTATAGTTTCACGGTGTCGAATAAGAGTTGCTCCTTCCCTAATTGCCATTTTTTGCAAATGTTTTTTATCGTGTTTTGGGACAGGAGCTATACTTGATGACATTATATGGTTTTGCAAAATCTCGGAAAATAGTTTCAATCTGCGATTGCTGGACTTTTGTATCGAAGTTTGAATTATTTCAGGTGGTGGTGTACCAGATAAGGTTTGACATTTCATAGTTAATTGGATGTATCGTCGATGGGTGTCGGGTCGTTTCGGACCAAACCGTTTCGGTCCTTGGTCGTTTCGGACCCAATCCATTTCGGCCTTGGTCGTTTTGGCCTTGGTCGTTTCGGCCACATTATAAAATTATATAAAGGGCAATTGTGATGTGATTGGAAGGAATACACAGAAAAGATTCATTAAAGAAATTGCAAACAGAGTAGACCAAGATTATGTAATGTTTTATTTGATTGAACGGAATCTGCAGAATTGAATGCAATACGGACATATTTTTTTGTTAGATGTTAACCTTTAGTCTGCTGATGAATGATTATTTGTGCAAACACTTTGGATCCAGACAGATCAAATATAGCTTAAATATGTATAGAAATTGCAAACAGAGTAGACCATAATTATGAATGTTTAATATGATTGAACGGAATCTGCAGAATTGAATGCAATACGGACATATTTTGTTGTAAGATGTTAAGATTTAGCCTGCTGATGCATGATTATCATTGAAAACACTTTGGATCCAGAAATGAGATGAAATTTTGAGTGACTCAGTTTCTCATCAAGATTCAAACTGTTTGACCGACACCCTGCTTTAATGTTTTGAGTCAGCTCGAATATAGCTTGCATTTTGAAAATATAGTGGGAGATTTGTGTAACCAAATAATTTGCTCAGCAAGCTAAAGGTTAAATCCGAAAACTTTCAATCTTGAATGTGCATCCATAATTAAAATTAATCCAATTATACATGCCGTTATTGGGTGATAAAAGGATTAAAGAAATAACCAATTAAATAATTAGTACAAACTATCGCGGCTATGAACATCTCATTGATGAGATAAGTGCAAACATCTACGGCCACTAATTAACAATTATTTTTTAGCGTTACCTCAGTCAAACAACATTGCATTTATTGGGTGTTACAGGATTAAAGAAATAACAAACTAAATAATTAGTCCAAACTGTAGCGGCTATTAGCATCATTGGTGAGATTACTGAAAAAAAAATACTAACATTATTTAACAATTATTTTGTTATCATTACATCAATCAAGAAACATTACAATTGATTTTGGTCTTTTTGAAAATTAAAGGGGTTATTTTAAATACAATTAAACTTTAACACTCTCTATTTCGTGGATTAAATAAGATATTTCACTAACTGTTTACAATGTACTTGCTGGTTTATTTGCTTCATATAGGGTATAAGCAGATGGGATTTTTCCATGAACAACTACGTGCCATAGTACAAATAATTTTATTCATATAGCATGCTTGACATATATAAATGTCATTTCTGACTGGATATCTCCCCGCTTTCTTTATTTCTTGCCAATGGTCCATTCTCTGGAACATAAAAACAAATTTTGGTTATATAAAAATTTGATGTCTTATGCTGATATATATTATATTCCACAAATTCCTTGGTCGTTTCGGTCCCAATTGTGGCCGAAACGACCAAGGCTGAAACGACCAAGGCCGAAACGGATTGGGTCCGAAACGACCCGGGACCTCGTCGATGGCCCTGATTCGGTGCATGCCCTATTTCGGTGCACTTTACTTGGGAAATGATATCTTCTTTAAGAAGAGCTGAATTACGTCATCACTTTTTGCAATCCACAAAATAAACAAATACCTGTCATAGCTGTCAAAAAAATCTAAAATATACTGCAAACAGTTAAAGTTACTTACTATATTTGATAACCCGTAGCAATTTCAACCATTTTCCTTATGTCTGTTTTCACTTGGATAATGTTTGTTCCAAAAAATACTGTCTTGAAATCTTTTCTCTCAATTTTGTAGAGATACACATTTATTGTCATATGCTGCAGCAAAGTCACACGACTTCGATGTCTCTGCTCATTGTTTTTCAAGTACAGGCTTTGTCCAAAAGTATGTCCTTCACTATATTTTTCACATAGGAGAGAGGCCTAATGGGGTCATTTCACCGAGTGCGACCTGGAAAAGTCGCACGCGACCACGCGCGACCTTAATCACAGCTCGGTTCTCCAATAGTCGCGGGCAAAAACCGTGCTACCTACCCCATTGTTTTCTGTGCACGCTCTATGTTTGATGTTAGCTCGTTTGACCTTCGATGTGTACGCTCTATATACGTCCTATACGCTCTACACGCTCTATATTTGCTCTATCTACGTCTATCCACTCGACCTGAAGCGATCTTGACACGACCAAGGTTCGTTCTGTTCGACCAATCTGCGACATTGCCTCGATCTCTCGGCGATCTATCCTCGCAAGCGCGCGACCTCGGCCGACCAAGACTCGTTCCCGGCCGATCTAGCTACGTACGAGTTGCAATGTACCCTCGATCAATACGATTTAGACGCGATCTTGAACGTTCTAGCCTCGCTCAGATGACCAATTCTCGATCTTTTCTCAACAGAGTCTCGCCCGAGCTACGTGCACACTGGTTTTGGTTGCACGGATCTGCGCGCGACCCACTGCGATCGTTATACAATGCCCGGCGATCGTTGGCCGACCATCAGTTTTTGACCAGTCTCCGAAAGGATAACATGGACCCAATCGCTCTGCATCATGCTATTGTATTACAGCACCATGCCCTGAAATTGCAGCAAGACTCTCTGGTTATGCTAACCATGCTGAAAAGGAGCTGCGTGAACACCAGAGGGAACATTATGGTCAGTACACCTCCCTCATGACGGAACTGAGGCTGGCAGATGAAGCTACCTATACCGGACCTATCTCCGTATGCCCCCGGAGATGTTTGACAAACTTTTGGCCAGGGTGGGGCCTAGAATTGCAAAGATGAACACTTACTATAGAAGATCTATAGAACCACAAGTTAAGCGAGGGTTGATCTTATTTGGTTGAAGCTTAAGCACACAGAGGCCGCCAATGGAAATAATATGGAACGTACGGGTCTAGGGAAGGTCTGGGACAGGTCACTCGGAGTGAGGCTTAATCGCAAAAGAGCGAAGCTAGATCGCACGGATCGAGCGAGAATCGAGCAGGGGTCGAGCAGCACGACCATTCGCGCGACCAGTTCTCGCTCGAGAAGACTGAGCCTAGCTCATCCCCGCTCTAGTTTCGATCGTCTCACGACCAATGCGTTCTTTCCTCGATCTCGCTCGCTCTTTCGACACTCTCCGTGCGACTTTTAGGTCGAGGCAGATGAAGCTACCTATACCGGACCTATCTCCGTATGCCCCCGGAGATGTTTGACAAACTTTTGGCCAGGGTGGGGCCTAGAATTGCAAAGATGAACACTTACTATAGAAGATCTATAGAACCACAAGTTAAGCGAGGGTTGATCTTATTTGGTTGAAGCTTAAGCACACAGAGGCCGCCAATGGAAATAATATGGAACGTACGGGTCTAGGGAAGGTCTGGGACAGGTCACTCGGAGTGAGGCTTAATCGCAAAAGAGCGAAGCTAGATCGCACGGATCGAGCGAGAATCGAGCAGGGGTCGAGCAGCACGACCATTCGCGCGACCAGTTCTCGCTCGAGAAGACTGAGCCTAGCTCATCCCCGCTCTAGTTTCGATCGTCTCACGACCAATGCGTTCTTTCCTCGATCTCGCTCGCTCTTTCGACACTCTCCGTGCGACTTTTAGGTCGAGGCTCAGTTTTTTGACATGTCAAAAAACCGAGCTACGATCTGTTTTTCCGGGAGACCAATCCTCGACCATGTGCGACCACAGGAGACCAAGGCACGACCAACCCTCGGTCAACTGTCGACTATGTGCGACCTGCGGCGACCAAGCCACGCTCTGAGATCGCAGCTCAGTCTTCCGGGAAGATTTCTCGGTGAAATGACCCCTTTACAGAGCAGAGATATACTTTAGTTTATTCATACAGGATAGAGACCTAATTTTATTCATGCAGGAGAGATACCTACTAGATTTAAATCCAATAATATTTTACTGGAAAAAATGTCTTACTAGAGTTGTTTTTTGTCAACATGCACAAATTCCAGGGAAAAATTTGTGTTTAAACAAGGTAAGAACATTGACAATAAATGGTTCTTGTTATAAAAATACTTTAAACTCGTTACAACATGCATAATTTGTTTGATATGCATTTCATTTTGTTTTAACAGTTCAAAGTTAAAAAATAAGTTACAGACCTACTACTTTTAATTTACAAATGTAGTCATACACTTTTGTTGAACACTGTATTTGGATAAAAAAATAAAGCCGCACCGAAATAGGGCATATAAACACAAAATAACACAAAATGGCTACGTCATTAAAACGGTTTCAACCGCGATAAATATGGAATATTTTGGGAATTAATTTACACTGATTTAACTTAGAGACCTATTACAAAGGTACTATTAGTTTTTTTCATACAATTTTAAGGTTTGTGATCACCGTGATCAGTTTGATTGCTAAGTGCACCGAAACTGGTCCATCCACGATAGTCCAAATAAGTTGACATCACGCACGCAAGCTTATTTTTCTTTCAAATTATCCCGTTATCATTATTCAGTTGTTTTTTATCATTCATATTCATATTTATTTTTCGCTGCTGGCATTCGTATTTCGCAGGAATGATAAAAATTAAAAATATAATAAAAAATAGAAAAAACAGATATAAAAGAATAAAAGTGTGATGAAGAACGATAATTATGTTAGCATGGTCTCACCGTCTATCGAACCTCTTATCGGACCAGGAACAGAAAACGTTTACTTCGAATATTGAAGAAAACAAGAGAGTCGTCACGGGTGACAAATGCCCCCAAAGTGTTTGACACCGAAATGCATTTTGGCGGAAAAACAATACAATGTAATGCAGGTGTTACATGAAATTTTGATGCTGTTAAAAATGACACAGGAGTCAGTTCTTAACATTAGAAACAGAACCTTTGACGATTATGATAGCTAAGAAAAGAGCCAAGGGTCAAAACTTAGTTAAAAAGGACCCTAAGTCATTCTCAACGTTAAAAAGGACCCTGGGTTGATTGTCAACGTTTAAGGTATAGGAGATATGCTCTGGACAAGATTTTTGTATCTGGTAAGGTATAGGAGATATGCTCCAGACTGTAAAATTGAGGTCAAAGGTCAAGGTCAAGGTCAGTGATCTGAAAATGGTACACGACTCTCCGCCATCCCAAGATGAACTCACAAACCAAATTTGGAATCCGTAGCTGGTAAGGTATAGGAGAAATGCTCCAGACAAGCTTTGTGTAAAATCTAGGTCAAAGGTCAAGGTCACAGTGACCTGAAAATGGTACGCGACACACCGCCATCCCAAGATAAACTCACACACCAAATTTGGAATCCGTAGCTGGTAAGGTATAGGAGATATTCTCTGGACAACCTTTTTTGTAAAATCGAGGTCGAAGGTCAAGGTCAAGGTCACAGTGACCTGAAAATGGTACGCGACATTCCTCCATCCCAAGATGAACTCACACACCAAATTTGGAATCGGTAGCTGGTAAAGTATAGGAGATATACTCCGGACAAGCTTTTTGCAGCTGGTAAGGTATAAGCTTTTTGTAAAATCGAGGTCAAAGGTCAAGGTCAAGGTGACCTGAAAATGATACACGACACTCCGTCATCCCAAGATGACCTCACATACCAAATTTTGGATCCGTAGCTGGTAAGGTATAGGAGATATGCTCCGGACAAGCTTTTTGTAAAATCGAGGTCAAAGGTCAAGGTCACAGTGACCTGAAAATGGTACGCGACACTCCGCCATCTCAAGGTGATCTCACACACCAAATTTGGAATCCGTATCTGGTAAGGTATAGGAGATATGCTCTGGACATGCTTTTTGTAAAATCGGTCAAAGGTCAAGGTCACAGTGATCTGAAAATGGTATGCGACACTCCTCCATCCCAATATGAACTCACACACCAAATTTGGAATACTTAGCTGGTAAGGTATAGTTGATATACTCCGGACAAGCTTTTTGTAGCTGGTAAGGTATAGGAGATATGCTCTTTTTTTAAAATCGAGGTCAAAGGTCAAGGTCAAGGTCACAGTGACCTGGAAATGGTACACGACACTCCGCCATCCCAAGATGAACTCACACACCAAATTTGGAATCTGTAGCTGGTAAGGTAAAGGAGATATGCTCCGGACAAGCTTTTTGTAAAATCGGTCAAAGGTCATGGTCAAGGTCACAAGGATCTGAAATTGGTACGCGACACTCCTCCATCCCAAGATGAACTCACACACCAACTTTGGAATCCTGAGCTGGTAAGGAATAGGATATATACTCCGGACAAGCATTTTGTAACTGGTAAGGTATAAGCTTTTTTTAAAATCGAGGTCAAAGGTCAAGGTCACAGTGACCTGAAAATGGTACGCGACACTCCGCCATCCCAAGATGAACTCACACACCAAATTTGGAATCTGTAGCTGGTAAGGTAAAGGAGATATGCTCCGGACAAGCTTTTTGTAAAATCGGTCAAAGGTCATGGTCAAGGTCACAGTGATCTGAAAATGGTACGCGACACTCCTCCATCCCAAGATGAACTCACACACCAAATTTGGAATCCTTAGCTGGTAAGGTATAGGAGATATACTCCGGACAAGCTTTTTGTAGCTGGTAAGGTATAAGCTTTTTTTTAAAATCGAGGTCAAAGGTCAAGGTCAAGGTCACAGTGACCTGGAAATGGTACGCGACACTCCGCCATCCCAAGATGAACTCACACACCAAATTTGGAATCTGTAGCTGGTAAGGTAAAGGAGATATGCTCCGGACAAGCTTTTTGTAAAATCAAGGTCAACGGTCAAGGTCACAGTGACATGAAAATGGTACGCGACACTCCCCCATCCCAAGATGAACTCACACACCAAATTTGGTATCCGTAGCTGATGTGACAAAGGAAATATACTCCGGACAAAAGGTACACACACCCACACACACACCCACACACACATACCCACCCACCCACACACCCACGCACGGTGCGATCACTATATGCCGCCAAAGCCTAGCTTTGGGGGCATAAAAATAAATCAGCAGTTCAAAATAATCTTTTATACATGTACATACCTTGAAACAATTAAATATTTTTATCCTCATCTATTAATCCCCAAACAATCCAGTGTTCCCCACCACCCGCGTAACAAAAACAAAAATGGCTGCCAGAAAAACATCACCTGCTTATCGAACCTTTATTTTAGAAACTGTTTACTGTAACATAATACTCATAGTCACGTGATTTCATCATGGGCACGCGACCTTTGCATAAGCTGAAGGGGTCAGAGCTGTCAAACATTTTTTATGTGGTACACTTTTCAATTTATGTTGATATTCAATAACGTATTGAGAGTTTTCTCATGTTTAGCATAGTTGAAGGGAAAATAAACTGTATTGACCTGTTTATGACGTATATTTCGTTTTTAAAGCTACGAGGCGTTGTTTACAGACAAAGTAACGATACTCATGATTTTATGACGTAGTATGCACTTTTACATGGGTAAAAACACAAAAAATGAAAGGTTCGATAAACAGGTGAGGTTCGATAGAAGGTGAGTGTACGATATATTTCGAAATACAGAAGTATTATATTTTAGAACTAAATTGGATGTAGCGTGGTCTCACCAGTTTTCGAACACCTAACGCTTAATTTTGTTTTTTTCAACCGGGAAAAATTAGCGGATGTGATTTGCACAATGTTTTTCATCGTTATCAACTATTACTGCATGGTTACAGTCAAGATGTACCCACAGTCAAGATGTACCTAGTCAAGATGTACCCACCCAGTGTCAAGATATGTACCCATTTTTAAGTCAATATGTACCCAATTAAAAAATATACATTTGGATATTATAAAATAGTTTAATACCTTAAAAAAAGGTTTATAATGACATTAATGAGTATGAATGTGACCTTTGATTTGGAAAAAAAAATGACCAAATAAGAGCAGAAAATACCTTGAAATGATAATATTTTTAATTGCAGATTCTGATCTATATTATTTCATAAGCAAACAGAGCAGACCCTGATCAGACCAATGTACTAATCAGTGTCCAGTGTGCTATTTCCAATGTGCTATGTGTGTGAATTTCCTCTTCACTCTTCAATATGCCATTCTACGCCTTGCAAACAAGAGTAGACCCAAATCAGACGACTCCTGTAATCTTTTAATTTATATTCATGCCATAATTTTTCTTAGTTATATGAAGTTCTGATGTGTAAATCATATAATAATATGTCCAATGTGTGTATGTGAATTTCCTTCATATAAATGTGTTTTCACGCATTGGCAAACAGATTAGACCCAAATGGAAATAAGTTATTTTTTTCAAGTCATGGTTCACATTCAAAGTCATTAATGCTATTATAAATCTAAATCTATTCTATTAAACTGCTTTATAATATAATTTTTTTTTTCATTGGGTACATCTTGACTTTAGAGTGGGTATATTTTGACTTTAGAGTGGGTACATCTTGACTTTAGAGTGGGTACATCTTGACTTTAGAGTGGGTATATTTTGACTTTAGAGTGGGTACATTTTGACTTTAGAGTGGGTACATCTTGACTTTAGAGTGGGTATATTTTGACTTTAGAGTGGGTACATTTTGACTTTAGAGTGGGTACATCTTGACCAAAAAATAGTGGGTACATCTTGGTAGTGGGTACATCTTGACCTGCTCCCAGTGCATGCATTCATGTAAAATTCAAACATTTACGATTTAGAATACCCAAATAATAAAGTGTGTTTTGTATACCTTCTTTAATGGCAAGATGGCGGGTTTCCCAACCTGTTTTCGAACATCCAATCGAAATCATCGTAGTAAAGTAATTAGTGCAGTTAGGTTCATGCCATTCACTCCACTTTCGTATAAAAACCATAAACACAAGTTGGTCACATAAATGTTAACTTAAATATTAATAAAAGTATAAAAAATATTGATAGCAATTAGTGGCTAGATCCCATGCGGAATTTAACAGGGTGGTTATTTTCCTGAGGTAGATTATGGGGATTGTCAGTTTCAATGCTTTTAGGCCATTGACAGCTTTGTAAGCACTTTTGAGTGTTATGGGAGAATACAATCTGTATTTGCCCACATACTTTGATGGTTTGGCCTTAAAATAGAGAATATTTGGTTCCTAGCTTTGAATGAGAAATGTTATCTGGCAAGGCGGATGAATATATCAGGTGAGCCGAAGGCGAACCTGATATATTCAGAAGCCGAGCCAGATAACATTTCTCATTCAAAGCTAGGAACCAAATATTCTATTTATCCTTGTCACGACAGCAAAATATAAAATTATTTTATTTTGTACAGAATGTACCACAAAATGCACCGCAAAGTATACCCGACTCTACTGGCTCTAGACTGTTGATGACGTCACTATAAAGGCGTTATTACGTCACTGGAATTCCACTGAAAAAATGCTCAAAACAAAACCGTTGCCCCGGTTGGTTATGTGAGAAAAAGAACCTGTCACTTGATGTTTGAGACAAGCTGATCTAAACCTCGTCTAGAATAGAAAAGTCAAGGCTAGCTTAATAACATTTCAATTCTAGACTCGGTTGAGATAGACGCCGATAGAATTAAAATAGAACTGACTATAGAATACAGGATCTAGACGATTTATGATTCTTGATGTGGATTTATCTAAACACGGTAATTTCGCGACAGACAACTAGATCTAGTCTAGATCTAGATCTACTAGGTCTAAGAATATAAGTTTGAGAGAATGAAGTGAAAGAATTAGATCTATTTAGTTAACGGGTATCGATTGAAATCAATTCGCTTTGTTAAACTTTTTTTATTCAGTAGATCTAGATCTACTAGGTAGACGTAAATTTGTGTATTCACGAAATAAGCGTCTCGGTAAAAAACTTTTTTTTAAAAAAAAGTAGTTTCGGCTACAGGTCATGTGACCAACTGACATATTAGCATTGGTCATGTGACCTACTGACATAATAACAAAAAGTTTATCAGGCACCTTGTTTTATCCAGTCACCAGGCTTCTCTAGTGACATAATAAAGGGGGTGCAAATAAACTTAGGTTTATTTGGTTACTTCCGGTAGTGGAAGGTTTATTAGGTTAGTAGATAAGCGTAATGATTCTATAACCATGGAACTATTTTAGTTTTCTGTAAACATTCATAAACATGTTGATGGAATATATCTAACAGATCTATTTGGTCACCAGAAGAATTATTCAAATGAGAAAAAATAAAAATAATTGGCTACAGCTGGATTCGAACCCGCGCCTGATCCTACAAAAACTAATTCTAATCTCTCTAGAGACGTCGCCCTTACCGATTACGCCACTGAGGCCACATACAAAATGACGTTGATTTATCACTTTTATTAATTTAATCCACCGCTGGTAAAACCCGTTTTTGATAAAATCAAACCTGGAAGCAAAGATTGACAGATAAATAGTAAATGTTTTCTTTTCACTCTCATGATTATTTGATTGATAAACTCTTACAGGGGCGGTGATAGTCATAAACCTAAATATAGCCTGTTCAGTTCCATCGATTTCTGAGTGACGTTAGGTAGAATCTAAAAATAGAAACCGAGACTACGTAACTCGAATTTGACCAAAGAATATAGATCATGTCTGTTTTAAATAACTTATCGACCCTCGATTCAAATCATCTTATTTTTCAAATTCAACCACGTTTCCCTTCTAGTAATACAAGTATCGAAACTATATTCCTCTGCGGTAGCTCATTAGATCTATTTACGTCTAAATGGAAGTGAAAAGGGAGGGATCCGTTGATCGAAAAACTGCATTTTCAATGTAAATTATTTCAAGAGTGTTATTAGTCTATAAAAAAGACATTTAACTATATTGACTGGATAAATCGAATAATAGGTTAGTGTCGTAGATGGGACGCCTTTATCCGACTCGGAGAGAAAACAGTTGAGACTCGGCAAGCCTCGCCTCAACGTTTTCTCCCCTCGTCGGATAAAGCGTCCCATCTACGGCACTAACCTATTATTCTCTATATCCGTCAGGAAAATAGGCACGTGCCAGGATAAATATAGGTCTACCATGGCTAGTAAGTTTCTGAATGGGAAAGGTCACATGTTCTATTATGTTACATACACGTTAAGAGAATAGGCTGTTTGAACTGCCCTATATGCATCAAAAAGGCAACTACGTCATAATTCTACATTGGGATTTCCACAACAAACTCGGAAGGGAAGTGCTGGTGGCATTTTCCTCAATTTTTACATTATATTAGACACCGTAATGGGGTTCTCAACTGGGGGCAATACTGGTTATAGTAGAAATGGCCATTTTTTTTATCTCAAAACTATAACGTCATGTAAAATTACATGTTTTTTGCGCATTGTTGATTTTGATAGCTGTCCATCTGCTTATCAACACTTATAGTGTATTAGGCAAGCGTATGACGTCATAGCGCGTGCATGCAAGGAATTTTTCGCAAAAACGTGAGATGTTCGAAAACAGGTGGTGTTCGAAAATACCTCCGATGACGATACAGTTTGGTCGCCAATAACGAATCTTCCCCAGTAGCGGATCATTTTCTTAAAACAGTGGCTCTGCAATTCATAACAGTTTAAGAAATGTTATTTAAAAACCATATTTCTTTTATTGGACCCTCAGCAGATCTGGATACACTTTGTTTACTTTCATCGATGGTCTAGTTATTTTCCCAGCATCCTTTGCACATTGGCAGTCACGCAACATGTACAAATTTGAGCCTGGTTTTGAAAGACGAAAATTCAGAAACGTTTACTGCGTGAATAAAATATAAATTATTTGCTCAAGAATCAACCAACATTCGAAAGATAAGTTATCCTAAACTAAAATAAAAAGAAAAGTAGCCTTTGAATGTGATCTTGAACTGTTTTATAAGCACCAATGTAAACCCCTGTGTAGTAGCCAGTAACGGAAAACATCAAATTCACTTGACGTAATATGGCGGGTAACGCAATTACACATTAGGGGTCATCTCAAACAAGATTTTAACTGTCAAAAGTGAATTTCCTTTCTAAGAAATCATTTTTTTCTTGTTTTTGTATGATTTTGCACAAAATTAAACAATTAAATGAATTAGAACTAGTAAAGGTGTGTTCAATTAATAATTTAAAAGTTGTGTCAATTCTTGCTGCACTTACTGTACGTTCTATTGCTACATTATATTAGTGTTGCAAACATTACAGCATTTTGTTGCAACAAGTCATGTGTACTTTTTCTAATCCTTTCCTTGGACAGACATAAATACACCTTTCTACGCCTTGGCAAACAGGATAGACCCAGATCAGATGGCTCCTATAGGAACCGTCTGATCAGGGTCCGCTCTGTTTGCTTATGATATAATATAGATATGATTCTACTTTTTGATTTTTCCATGTGCTATTATAACAAATTATTCTAATAAGTATCCAAATATATCTTCATTTAAACTATCTAAACTGTTACTGAAAACCTCTGTCATTAAAGGATACCATGTGTTTCAAATCCATGCACCTAAAACACACCCACCTACTCAGCTAACTATAGACAGGTATGTACCAATACCCATGATGAAAATGCTTGCCTTGTCTTGTTACCACTTTTGGAGACATTCCTTGATGATCTACATAATCAATTTACAGATGTAAAAGACAATTAATGTTAAGTGATGTTGCAGGATTACCTGTTGGACATGTACCGAAATGCCTTAGTGATTTTTTTTGTGATGTCATGGATGATTGTGGCAAGATTTATGCTGAGGTTAAAGGGGATCCTGTGCCTAGTTTACCTCCATGGCCTGCCAAAGATCAGGAAGGGGGTGGCATTGTGTTACCATGTCAATACATGTTCATGGATAGTGTATAGAATTTTGGTTTGCTAAACTTAAGAAATGTTAGGCAAAAGCATGTAAGTTGAGAAAGAAATATAAACATTAGTTACAAGTGATTTGTTCAGTTCACAGCCCATATACATGTAGTGGTAAATATTTGGATAACATTTATTAAACCAACTTATTATCATGTTTTTGTGTATTTTGTCAATACTCGTTCTATTTTAAATAAATCAGCTGATATCTGTGTGATTTGAGATAGTCCCTACATTCATATATTACATAGTCCCTACATTCATATATTACATAGTCCCTACATTCATATATTACATAGTCCCTACATTCATATATTACGTGATTCTCTACTGGAGAAAGTAAACTGCTACTGGGGAAGTCATCAGGTGCCTAAAATGATTCCGAAATTTAATCAGAAGAAACCTTTTTTTGGATTGTTTTATCTTGAATCATTTAAGGTATCAATATTAACGTTATCTGTTACATAAAGAAATAATAAACATTTTGAGTTGATAGGACATTTTCCGACTTTATTTCGGAAGTGATTCGTTACTGGCGACCAAACTGTAAATGAAAACTATGTTTTTATAACATTTACTATGGTGACTATTCCCAAACAGTAGCTAGAGTGTTAAATCTCATGTTTAGAGAACCTACGGTACCTGGCAGTAGTTTGCAATGGTTTAGGGAACGGGGGTCAGTATTGTTTCTCTTCACTTGGGTTGTTTGTTACTCAGTTTTCCACTATGTACAGTCTTTTGATCTTGCATGCCTCAAGTTGGCTGCATTTAAATTCAACTGAAATTACGCCATTTTTTAATTTCTTTGGCTTTATACACTGCAAGCACAAAAGGTAGGGCTTGTATTATATATGATAAAGAAACTAATAAAGCACATAAAAATGGTTTGAACACTTGCAAAGACCTGGACAATTGAACTCATTCTCTCCTACTGATGCCTTTAATATATTGAGCCTAATAATTATGTAAACTTTAATTTGTGAAACCATTGTGATAAATAGAGTATTTGCTCCATAGGAGCAAATACTCTATTTATCACAATGGTTTCAAAACTACACAATTCTAAAGTTTTCCTTTTCTATAGTTAATGCTCTTTTCTGTAGATTTATTGAAAGAGGCTGGGTCTAAAAATAGTCTAGTGGAGAATGAGTTAAAATACCAGTAAATCATACATGCTGGTACTTTATTTATGGGAATATAAATTACATTGTGTACAGCGAAAATGTTCAAAATGGAAAATACTTATAAATGTTTCAAAAACTGATTTATGACATATTGATGATTTCATTAATTTGCTTAGATGTAAGATTATGTACTAAATTACTGAGGCACTTATTATATTGCTACAAAGTTAACATGAAATTTTAATGAAAGTTGTATAAATAATAGCAATGGTCACAGTTGCCAGACAAGAAGTAAAAAAAGGAGTTAAATGTATGCCCCAGGACAGTTGAAATTTATGGTGCTGAATGTATACAATTTCTCCATTTTTCAAGCTCAAGCAATAAGTTAATAAAATTGAATAAGGCCGGTGTTGACATACTTTTACAACCTCAGTCACCTGTTTGTACATGGTGCTGTTAAGCTTGCTTACTCATTAGCCCATTTGCTGAAGCTGGCTAATTGCAATAAAAAGGCAAAAGTCTTAAGTGTAATGTTCAGATTAATTGTAATTATGCCCCCACAAACGAAGTTTGAGAGGGGGTATATAGGAGAGAATGTGTTGGTCGGTTGTTCTGTCTGTCTGTCCGTGGCACAACCTGGCACAAATCTCATTTGATTTGCGATCAAGGCAGGTGAGCGGGGGTATTCCATCACCTTTAGTGATACTTCTAGTTGATTTTATAGTAACATGCTTTATTTAGGTTATGTCGGTGAACTATGCTGACGGTTTGTCCCCGTATGCGTACAAAGGGAAATGTGGCATGCCAGAGAAGTTTGACCCAGCAGATGCACTGGAGGATAAAGTAAGGCAGCTGGCTGCTTGGATGCTGGAGAGTCAACACTTTGTTATCCACACTGGGGCAGGCATCAGCACTTCAGCAGGGATTCCAGACTTCAGAGGCCCAAATGGTAGGACCAAAGCTGTAGTTAAGACGTGTAATGATTTATCAAAATCTCATACTTTTCTGTCTAACTCCATTTTACTGCCACTCATTAGAATTGCCTCTCTGAGGCAATTCTAAAGAGTAGTAACAAGATGTTCTTCTTCCCAAATATGGTCAGGAGTCATACAAGAAATAATGTATATATGAATGTTATTATCTTAAATTTCATAACATGATATTAACAAGACATTTTTGGCCATGGCAGTAACCTTAAGATCATATCTATACAATTCCATAAGCAAATTGAGCAGGTCCTGGTGAGATGACTCCTACAGAAGCCATCTGATCTGGGTCTACTCTGTCTGTAAAGGCTTAAAAAGGAATATTTATGGAGTAAAGTGTTAAAACATAACCTAGTTGTTTTCTTACAGGAGTGTGGACTCTAGAGCAGAGAGGAGAGAGGCCAACATACAATGTGACATTTGAGAGTGCAGTACCAACATTGACTCACAGAGCCATTCTGGCACTAGAGGCAGCCGGTAAGTACAGTGAAACCTCTAAAAAGTCTATAATCTGGACGTTCAAATAAGTATCAATGTTGGTCTTTTGGATATGGCAGCATAATGCATTGTAAGCTCCTAAACGAGCTTTCTGCACGGCTTTCACCCTGCATTCAACAGTCACCTGCCAGAAAAGATCTCAAATATTTTAACCCATTCCTTTATATAAACGCCTTTTCATACATCTGCAAATGGAGAAGACCCAGATCAGGTGGCTCCTAGAGGAGCCATCTGATCAGGGCCTGTTCTGTTTGCTAATGGAATTTGATAGATGTTTCTTTAGTTTCAAAAATGGCTACGATGTTCCGCTTTCCATATTTCATTATACATGTAACTATTTTGTCCATGAATATTCAGTAGGTATTTAAGTTTAGAATAAACACAGAACAGTGATAGGGTTAAATAATCAGTCTGATTGAGAAAGGTTTTACTGTACAGGTGAGAAAGGTTTTACTGTACAGGTGAGAAAGGTTTTACTGTACAGGTGAGAAAGGTTTTACAGAACAATCTTTATGAAGCAAACACTCTTAACCCATTCCCTCATATTGGCACCTTTTGAGTCAACTTGACGCCTCTGCAAAAAACTGGAAGGTTCTCAGCTTTCATACAGCTTCTCAGCACATAGCATCATGTTCAGGTACTCTACAAAAGTTATATAAATTATACCCCTGGGGTCAAAATTGGCCCCACCCCAGGGAGGGCCAGTTTTCAATAGAAACATATAGTGAAAACTTTGAAAATCTTCTCCTCTGAAACTGGAAGGTTCTCTGCTTTCATATTTTGGCACATAGCATCATGTTCAGGTACTCTACAAAAGTTATATAAATTATACCCCTGGGGTCAAAATTGGCCCCACCCCAGGGGTGGCCAGTTTTCAATAGAAACATAGTGAAAACTTTGAAAATCTTCTCCTCTGAAACGGGAAGGTTCTCAGCTTTCATATTTGGCACATAGCATCATGTTCAGGTCCTCTACAATAGTTTTATAAATTTTGCCCCTGGGGTCAAAATTGGCCCGGCCCCAGGGGTGCCTTGTTTCCTATAGAAGCATATAGTAAAACTTTGAAAGTCTTCTCCTCTGAATCTACAGGGTTCTCAGCTTTCATATTTGGCACATAGTATCATGTTCAGGTCCTGTATGAAAGTTACATAAATTATGCCCCAAGGGTCAACATTGGCCCCGCCCCAGGGGTAGCCAGTTTTCAATAGAAACATATAGTGACAACTTTGAAAATCTGGAAGGTTCTCAGCTTTCATATTTGGCACATAGCATCATATTCAGGTCCTCTACAAAGTTATATAAATTATGCCCCTGGGATCAGAATTGGCCCGCCCCAGGGGTGGCCAGTTTTCAATAGAAACATTATAGTGAAAACTTTGAAAATCTCCTCTGAAACTAGAAGGTTCTCAGCTTATATATTTGACATATAGCATCATGTTCAGGTCCTCTACAAAAGTTATATAAATTTTGCCCCTGGGGTCAAAATTGGCCCCACCCCAGGGGTGCCTTGTTTCCTATAGAAGCATATCGTCGCTGTGCTGATAAAACCTTGTATAATGAAAATCACTACTTTTCAGGAGAAGCAAAAAACTGATTATTTTTATGAATTCGTCTTTATGTGACAAATAAGGTCTATATTCTGGTACCATATTGAACACAAATTAATAGATAAAACTTTATTTATTCTATCATTAATAAAACTTTATTTTTTCTATCATTTGGTATGACGATTTTTTAAATGTACGATATTTTTGTACCAAGTTTTGTTCACGTTATGTATATACGAGCTTTTACCACTTATACGATATTTCGTCGTTTATTTTTTATCTGGCGATCATGATATACGACATTTTACATTTCACTTGAGTTTAAGCTTTGTACCTTGACACACAAAGAAAGGGACATACCTATGCTCTATGTAGCACAATACATGCACTGACCTAATCTGCATGACATTGTGTTTTGATATGTCTAATTTCATTGCTCCGCATGCTTGAAGAGTAAAATTTATACGAGGTTTTGATATTGAAAAATCCAGACCAATCAATATACGAGGTTTAGTCACGGGCGAGTTGTGGTACTTTTCATTGGTTGATTGGGCTGAGATTTTGACAGGATGTGGGCATTGTACATTTAAATCAGAAATCGCGAAGAAATGATTTTCGGCCAGAATGGATATACAAGGTTTTGTAAGCACAGCGAGCCGACGATATAGTAAAACTTTGAAAATCTTCTCCTCTGAATCTACAGGGTTCTCAGCTTTCATTTTTGGCACATAGCATCATGTTCAGGTCCTCTACGAAAGTTATATAAATTATGCCCCTGGGGTCAAAATTGGCCACGCCCCAGGGGTAGCCAGTTTTCTATAGAAACATATAGTGATAATTTTGAAAATCTTCTCCTGAAACGGGAAGGTTCTCAGCTTTCATATTTGGCACATAGCATCATGTTCAGGTCCTCTACAAAAGTTATATAAATTATCCCACTGGGGTCAAAATTGACCCGCCCCAGGGGTAGCCAGTTTTCAATAGAAACATAAAGTGAAAACTTTGAAAATCTTCTTCTTTGAAACTGAAAGGTTCTCAGCTTTCATATTTGGCACATAGTATCATGTTCAGGTCCTGTACAAAAGTTATATAAATTGTGCCCATTGGGTCAAAATTTGCCCTGCCCTGCCCTGCCCCAGTGTGGGCTAGTTTTCAATAGAAACATATAGTGAAAACTTTGAAAATCTTCTCCTCTGTTTGTCTGGTGAGCGCTTCAGGGCCATTCTGGCCCTCTTGTTATTATAGATATGATCACAAGAATTTTAGGCCATGGTAAAAATGTAGATTCCAGTTTATGTTATTTCATAAGCACACAGAGCAGACCCTGATCAGACAGCTTCTGCAAGGGCTGTCTGATCTAGATATACTCTGTTTGTAAAGATGTTAAAAAGATGTCTCTTTGAGGTAAAGGGTTGAATATTATAACGTTCTCCACCTTTTTCCACAACAGACCAAAAGTCGTTAAAAGTTGGTACTAGTAGCTCCCTTGTCTACGCTCAACATTAAAGGGGTAGTTCTAGGACTGGTCAGCCGGATGTCAGGATAATATGACTGGGTGGGGTGCCCTTGCCATGTACCTGCGGCAGGGGTATTCCAGTGAGGCAGCACTATAACTTGTCTCATTCGGGTGCCATCTGCAAATAACTGAAATACTGTTGGTCGGACGTAAAATCCAACTCGCTCACTCTACCTTTTTCAATGTTTCAGGTATAGTGAAATATGTAGTCAGTCAGAATATAGATGGTCTACATGTGAGGTCTGGTTTCCCTAGAAACCGACTGTCAGAGCTCCATGGTAACATGTTTGTGGAGGAATGTAACAAGTGTGGACATCAGGTAGGGTAGCACTGAGACTTAGATCCAGATGAAATCTAAGGCATGCGGTTTTGTCTCTGTTGACACTCTCATTGTGACTTTGAAAAATGAAATATTTAAAGTAACTGTTATACTTTCAAAACAGATGACAATTTAAATTTGTTCATTGTGTGACTGTTTGAAGAAATGGAGACAAGTGTATATAGTGCATGTGTGGCAAATATGAAAAATTCTGTATATACAAATTCATGTAGAGTCTTTTGTCCCCCAACTTGTAGTTTTATGTGCAATCTACCACCCAATTGAACTTATAATGGTATATGAACACAGGATGGGTGGCCAATGGCAAAAACTGTAGGAGCCATCTGATCAGGGTCAGTTCTGTTTGCTGATATGGAATTCTACAGTTTTTGCCAGAGCCAAACATTCCTAGAGGCCACAGGTGTCATTGATGGAAATTTCTGTATCAATAGAAACATATCGACAATATATCGATTTCTATACACAAACATGATTTATGCTCTGTAATTACATCAATCTGATTGTAAAAAGTCAAAACTTTCAATAGAATTATATAAAAAAATAAAATATTTACGCCAATAATATGAATTACTCATAACTATTTTGTATCATCAGCAAGCAGAGCAGATCCTGATCAGATGGCTCCGATATGAGCCGTCTGATCTAGGTCTACTCTGTTTGCAAAGGCGTAGAAATGCGTATCTATGGAGTAAAGGGATAAATTCGTCGTAACGTTACGTTTAATTTTCCCGCCATTGTTTATACGATGACGTCACTTTCGTGACGTTGAGTATATTATAGTTGTTATGCACTGATGAAGATGTAAATCGAAACATGTATGCAGTAAAATAAAAAACGTGTTGGTTGTTAATTTATCCCATAATAGAATTATATAAAAGCATACTGTATATCCTTTGTGGCTTATTATATATTGCAAGTTATTTAACTTTATTTTTCAAACTGTAAACAGTAAGGTGAAGTAACACTCAAATTATCATGGCAAATAGTGCAGACAAGATTGAGACATCACCTGCAGGATATGTCTCATCAAGAATTTCACTGCAAGTATGTAAGAAGTTACCAACCTGTAATAAATACAGCTCGTTGAAAGGTGTTTATTCCTCCATTTGTATCGATATTTTGAAACCAGTATCGATATCAGATTTGACTGTCATGAATCTATGGTATATGGATATTGTTCCAATCAATGATGCCTCTAAACATTCCCCTGTTCATATGCCACTGTAAAAATTAGTAAATTTATAGTTTGTTGCATGAATATTCATGAAATAAGGGGTTAACCCTTTATTCCTTACATACACCTTTTAACACCTTAGCAGGCAGAGTAGACCCAGATCAGGTGGCTCCTGTAGAAGTTGTCAGATGAGGTCTGCTTCGTTTGTTTATGGTATATCTGATTTTACAGTCTCTGCCATGACCAAACCTTCTATAGTTCATATGTCATATTACTCATGTAATTTTATTCATAATGCCATTAAATATTAAATGAACATTCATGAAGAGGTTAATGTAATTTTCAGTACATTGGTCGATGTGTGGTACCAACTATGGGAGTAAAGTTGACTGGAGACAACTGCAAACAGACCAAGTCCCGAGGCACTTGCAGGTAGACTAAGACTCATTGAATTGATCTCTTTCATTATTTTAGGTCATCTACAAGGTTAGGGAATTCTGTGTTTGTCGAATATTTCATCATCCATGCAAACAGTAGGACGTATAGAACAATTTTAGTGTTTCTCCTAGGCATTTTTAGAGGTGGCGCATTACAGGGTCCCTGTTTTACAGCCCCATATCGAAGATCACCATGCCATGCCCCTTAATGTCATGCGGAGTAACTGTGATCCCAGTAAAAGCTGTAATAACAGTGAAACAGAGTAACTGGTCAAGCTGGTGTGTTTGTTACCTTTTCATGTGTGTACACAATATGTCAACATAACATGCCTTTCTTCGTGCTTTGCACTCAAATCAGCAACCATCTTGAAAATGAATTAACTGATCTGACTACAACACTGTATAAGGACCATTAATAAACTGTTACATAGCATCTATCATATTTACACATGTTATCAATAAATATTCAACATCCCATTCAGATTCAGGTGATTACTGTAGAAATTCTAATATCAGTCTCTGACTGGTGGGGGGGGGGGGGGGGGGGTTTGCTTGACAATACATGTACTTGCTTGTTTGCTTTTAAAATTATAATAGATTTGACTCTACAGTTTCTACCAATAATTCCTGTGTATATGCTATTATAAAAATCATCTAATAAATATTCATGATGACATTATTACTTACATGAATATTCTACAGGGAAACTGTTTGATGAAGCTGTTTGATGTAGATAAGATGAGTACTGATTTGTGAAAATGTCTTATTTATCAACCAATCCTTATTTTGCTGGTTCTCATTAGAATGGCCTAGGAATTGTGATTTTGTCCTAATGGCCAACAATACGATTAAATTCTGTATTCTCCAAGAAATATCTCCAACTCTAATAAATGCCCCCTTGCTTCTTTTGGGAAACTAGCAATTAATAAAACAACTAAACCCCTATTTAATAAAAGAAATATATCGAGGGCTTGGTGCAAAACTATTCTAACTCCTTCACTTTGTGAAGGAGTTAGAATAGTTTTGCACCAAGCCCTCGATATGTTTTCCAAATACAGGTGGTAGCTTAATGCAGATTAAAAGCAATGCAGAATGCTCTTATAGAAGCTGTTTGCATTTTGGTCAATCTGCATTAACACATTCCCTCATAGGCTTTTTAGCTCACCAGAGCACAGAGTGCTCAGGGTGAGCTTTTGTGATCGCCTGATGTCCGTCGGCGTGCCGTGTGCGTCGTGTGTCGTCCCGCGTCAACAATTTGAACCTTTAAAAATCTTCTCCTCTGAATCTACAAGGTTCTCAGCTTTCATCATTGGTACATAGCATCACCTATAGGTCCTCTGCAAAAGTTATATAAATTATGCCCCTGGGGTCAAAATTGGCCCCGCCCCAGGAGTGGAAAGTTTTCAATAGAAACATATAGTAAAACTTTGAAAATATTCTCCTCTGAAACCAGAAGGTTCTCAGCTTTCATATTTGGCACATAGCATCATGTTCAGGTCCTCTACAAAAGTTATATAAATTATGGCCCTGGTGTCAAAATTGGCCCCGCCCCAGGGGTGGGCAGTTTTCAACAGAAACAAATAGTGAAATCTTTGAAAATCTTCTCCTCTGAAGCTGGAAGGCGGCACAGAGCATCATGTTCAGGTCCTCTACAAAGGTTATATAAATTATGCCCCTGGGGTCAAAATTGGCCCCGCCCCAGGAGTGGGCAGTTTTCAATAGAAACATATAGTAAACCTTTGAAAATCTTCTTCTTTGAAACCAGAAGGTTCTCAGCTTTCATATTTGGCACATAGCATCATGTTCAGGTTCTCTACAAAAGTTATATAAATTATGCCCCTTGTGTCAAAATTGGCCCCGCCCCAGGGGTGGGCAGTTTTCAATAGAAACAAATAGTCAAATCTTTGAAAATCTCCTCTGAAGCTGGAAGGCTCTCAGCTTTCATATTTGGCACAGAGCATTATGTTCAGGTCCTCTACAAATGTTATATAAATTATGGCCCTGGGGTCAAAAGTGGCCACGCCCCAGGGGTGGGCAGTTTTCAATAGAAACATATAGTGAAAACTTTGAAAATCTTCTCCTCTGAAACTGGAAGGTTTTCAGCTTTCATATTTGGCATATAGCATCATGTTTAGGTCCTCTACAAAAGTTATATAAATTATGGCCTTGGGGTTAAAATTGGCCCCACCCCAAGGGTGGGCAGTTTTCAATAGAAACAAATAGTGAAATCTTTGAAAATCTTCTCCTCCGAAACTGGAAGGCGCTCAGCTTTCATATTTGGCACAGAGTATCATGTTCAGGTCCTCTACAAAAGTTGTATTAATTATGGCCCTGGGGTCAAAATTGTCCCCGCCCCAGGGGTGGGCAGTTTTCAATAGAAACATATAGTGAAAACTTTGAAAATCTCCTCTGAAACTGGAAGGTTTTCAGCTTTCATATTTAGCATATAGCATCATGTTTAGGTCCTCTACAAAAGTTATATAAATTATGGTCTTGGGGTTAAAATTGGCCCCACCCCAGGGGTGGGCAGTTTTCAACAGAAACTAATAGTGAAAACTTTGAAAATCTTCTTCTTTCAATCTGGAAAGTTCTCAGCTTTCATATTTGGCGCATAGCATCATGTATAAGTCCTCTACAAAACTTGTATGAATTACGGCCCTGGGGTCAAATTTGGCCCCGCCCCAGGGGTGGGTAGTTTTCAGTAGAAACATATAGAGAAAACTTTGAAAATCTTCTCCTCTGAAACTGGAAGTTTCTCAGCTTTCATATTTGGCACATAGCATCATGTTTAGTTCCTCTACAAAAGTTATATAAATCTATATGCCCCTTGGGTCAAAAATTGGCCCCACCCCAGGGGTGGGCAGTTTTCAAAAGAAACAAATAGTGAAATCTTTGAAAATCTCCTCTGAAGCTGGAAGGCTCTCAGCTTTCATATTTGGCACAGAGCATTATGTTAAGGTCCTCTACAAATGTTATACAAATTATGGCCCTGGGGTCAAAATTGGCCGCGCCCCAGGGGTGGGCAGTTTTCAATAGAAACATATAGTGAAAACTTTGAAAATCTTCTCCTCTGAAACTGGAAGGTTTTCAGCTTTTCATATTTGGCACATATGATCATGTTTAGGTCCTCTACAAAAGTTATATAAATTATGGCCTTGGGGTTAAAATTGGCCCGCCCCAGGGGTGGGCAGTTTTCAATAGAAACAAATAGTGAAATCTTTGAAAATCTTCTCCGACGAAACTGGAAGGCGCTCAGCTTTCATATCTGGCACAGAGCATCATGTTCAGGTCCTCTACAAATGTTATATAAATTATGGCCCTGGGGTCAAAATTGTCCCTGCCCCAGGTGGGCAGTTTTCAATAGAAACAAATAGTGAAAACTTTGAAAATCTTCTTCAGGTCCTCTACAAAAGTTATATAAATTATGGCCCTGGTGTCAAAATTGGCCCCGCCCCAGGGGTGGGCAGTTTTCAACAGAAACAAATAGTGAAATCTTTGAAAATCTTCTCCTCTGAAGCTGGAAGGCGGCACAGAGCATCATGTTCAGGTCCTCTACAAAGGTTATATAAATTATGCCCCTTGGGTCAAAATTGGCCCCGCCCCAGGGGTGGGCAGTTTTCAATAGAAACAAATAGTCAAATCTTTGAAAATCTCCTCTGAAGCTGGAAGGCTCTCAGCTTTCATATTTGGCACAGAGCATTATGTTCAGGTCCTCTACAAATGTTATATAAATTATGGCCCTGGGGTCAAAAGTGGCCACGCCCCAGGGGTGGGCAGTTTTCAATAGAAACATATAGTGAAAACTTTGAAAATCTTCTCCTCTGAAACTGGAAGGTTTTCAGCTTTCATATTTGGCATATAGCATCATGTTTAGGTCCTCTACAAAAGTTATATAAATTATGGCCTTGGGGTTAAAATTGGCCCCACCCCAAGGGTGGGCAGTTTTCAATAGAAACAAATAGTGAAATCTTTGAAAATCTTCTCCTCCGAAACTGGAAGGCGCTCAGCTTTCATATTTGGCACAGAGTATCATGTTCAGGTCCTCTACAAAAGTTGTATTAATTATGGCCCTGGGGTCAAAATTGTCCCCGCCCCAGGGGTGGGCAGTTTTCAATAGAAACATATAGTGAAAACTTTGAAAATCTCCTCTGAAACTGGAAGGTTTTCAGCTTTCATATTTAGCATATAGCATCATGTTTAGGTCCTCTACAAAAGTTATATAAATTATGGTCTTGGGGTTAAAATTGGCCCCACCCCAGGGGTGGGCAGTTTTCAACAGAAACTAATAGTGAAAACTTTGAAAATCTTCTTCTTTCAATCTGGAAAGTTCTCAGCTTTCATATTTGGCGCATAGCATCATGTATAAGTCTTCTACAAAAGTTATATGAATTATGGCAGCTTATGCAAACAACGTGTCAGGGTTGTGTGTATTGTAAACTTAGCTTGAGGGCTATCTTTGATTGGTGTTAAAATCACATTGTTGTCATAAAAGCGGTTATGCGTGTTATCTATCTAGGCGTGAAAAACACTAATCGGTGCAGAATTACATGTAATAATCGTAACCGTTATCAGTTTGAAATTCGTATAATGACAGTGATAAGTATGCTGACAATTACGTTTGATTGTTTGTCGAAAATGCGTTTAGAAACAAATTATTGCAAACTATGAAATATTTAGACGAGTTAATTGACTTATGGAGTGAAACTATTGCTCATTCATTATTGTTTCAGTTCATATTTTAAGAACCATTATAAGATACTGTACATGTAATAATCAGAGAGATATAAATATTGATAACAAATATTCCTTATGATTAGACCACTACACTTAGGAAGGAGGGTTATTAATATGTCAACTTCGCAATTTTGGTCAACTCCCTGAAAACTGGAACTCTCAGAAAACTGTACTTTTGGCCAAGTCCGGAAGGGGTCCGGTTTTCAGGGAGTTTACTGTATAGAGAAATCTTTGACAATCTTCTCCTCTGAAACTGGAAGTTTCTCAGCTTTCATATTTGGCACATAGCATCATGTTTAGTTCCTCTACAAAAGTTATATAAATTATGGCCCTGGGGTCAAAATTGGCCCCGCCCCAGGGGTGGGCAGTTTTCAATAGAAACAAATAGAGAAATCTTTGAAAATATTCTCTTCTGAAACTGGAAGGTGCTCAGCTTTCATATTTGACACAGAGCATCATGTTCAGGTCCTCTACAAAAGTTGTATTAATTATGGCCCTGGGGTCAAAATTGTCCCCGCCCCAGGGGTGGGCAGTTTTCAATGGAAACAAATAGTGAAAATTTTGAAAATCTTCTTCTCTGAATCTGGAAAGTTCTCAGCTTTCATATTTGGCGCATAGCATCATGTATAAGTCCTCTACAAAAGTTATATGAATTATGGGCCTGGGGTCAAAATTGTCCCCGCCCCAGGGGTGGGTAGTTTTCAGTAGAAACATATAGAGAAAACTTTGAAAATCTTCTCCTCTGAAACTGAAAGGTTCTCAGCTTTCATATTCAGCTCATAGCATCATGTTCATGTCCTCTACAAAAGTTATATAAATTATGCCCCTTGGGTCAAAATTGGCCCGCCCCAGGGCCGGCTAGTTTTCTATAGAAACATATAGTGAAAACTTTGAAAATCTTCTCCTCTGATTGTCTGGTGAATGCTTCAGGGCCAGAATCTTGTTTTAGTTTCTACCTCTTTGAATAAATCTACAGAAAAGGAGCATTTACTAGTGAAAAGAAAATTTCAGAATTGTGTAGTTTTGAAACCATTGCAATAAATAGAGCATTTGCTACATAGGAGCAAATGCTCTATTTATCACAATGGTTTCATAAAGTAACTTTTACAGAGGCATAGAAAGGTGTATTTATGGAGGAAAGGGTTAAGCAACCACCTTTGTGCAAAATGCAAGAAGCTCTTATTAAAAATGTAACGCCCATCGGGGTGTCTATTTAGAGATAAAATGGTAGATTTGGCAGAGAAATATGAAAACTATATTTGCCTAAATTGCCTTAAAACTCTTATCAAGCCATCTGTATGATGAGGAGTGGTTCATAGACTCTTAAAACAATACTTCATAGAAACTCCTTTTGACATCTTTGCAAACAGAGCAGACTCAGATCAGACGGTTCTTCTGATCAGAATCTGATGTGTTTGTTTATGGATTAATATACATTTGATTCTACAGCTTTTGTTCTGGTAAAACATCCTTTATTCATAATGCCGTTATAAAATTCAGCTCATTAGTATAACTATTATTTCTTACAGAAATAGTCACGAGGGAGAGGGTTAACCCTTACCTTCATATAAACATGTTTTTACACATCTGCAAACAGAGTAGACACAGATCAGACGGCTCCTATAGGAGCCGTCTGATCAGGGTCTGCTCTGTTTTCTAATGGAATTTGAAATATCTTTTTCTTTACTTTCTCAAATGGCTACAATGTTCCACTTGCTATATTTTCATTATAACGATTTTGTCCATGAATATCTATCAGTAGATATTGCACTTTGAAATAAACATAGAACAGGGAAAGGGTTAATGTATGAAACTGTTTTTCAGAGGAAAGCTCCAGGACATGATACTGGACTGGGAGCATGCATTACCGGAGAGAGACCTTGATTTAGCGGACAGTCAGTCTCGGTAAGAATTTCCATTTTGGAAACAAAGTGTGCAATGTTGCAATGTTCACAAAATGCATTAGAAAACTTCAGACAGCTCCTGAACAAACACAGGGAAAGCTATTTGTAATAATTATAAATGTTTGTGCATACAGGTTCACTGTGTGAAGTATTTGTGTGAAGGCTGTCAACTCAGAAACTAATTTTAAGCTCGTCTGTTTCGAAGAAATCACGAGTTATTGTCATAACCCCAGCGTCTGTGTCGTCATTGTCGTCGCCCGAAATCTTAACATTGACCATAACTTCTTCAATTTTTCATTTACAACCTTCATTTTTGGTATGCATGTTCATCTTGACAATGCCGACAGACGAGCGTTCGCACCCGCTTGTGGTGCTCTTGTTAGCTCAGGATGAGCTATTGTGACCGCAATCAGTCCGTCATCCGGTGTCCGGCGTCCGTCATCACGCCACATTTTCAGATGATATCTCCTCTGAAACTGCTGACCCGATTTTAACCAAATTTTGTCAGAAGCATCAGTGGCTAGGGGCAACGAAATGTTGTTCACATTATGACCCCCGGACCAACAATGGCCCCGCCCAAGGGCTTATCAGTTTTTCATAGGAAAATCTTTATAAAAATCATCTTCTCTGAAACTGTAAGGCCTAGACCTTTGATATTTGGTATGTAGCATGATCTAATGGTCCTCTACAAAGATTGTTCAAATTATGACCCCCGTGCCAAAAATGGCCCCGCCCAAGGGCTTATCAGTTTTTTAGCTCACCAGAGCACAAAGTGCTCAAGGTGAGCTATTGTGATACCTGTGTCCGGCGTCCGTCTGTCCGTCCGTCCGTCCGCACTCACGAAAGGGTAGTTATGTGACTTTTTTTAACTAGTCCCACAAGTAAAATCATTAACCTGGCCATCTCTTGTGACATTAACCTGGCCATTTCTTGTGACATTAACCTGGCCAGTTGTGGGACATAGGGTTAGGGTTAGGGTTAGCTTCCAGATCATTCTTTTCCAAAGTTAGAGCCAAAAATAGTTTTTCTTGTGGGACTAGTCACACAAGAAAAGATCAAAGGAAAAAGTCACACAACTACCCATCCGTTAGTATGTCCGTCCGTCTGTCCGTCAACAATTTCAAACGACTTCTTCTCTGAAACCGACTGCCCAATTGTAACCAAACTTGGTCAGATACATACTGTGGGTGGGTGCTTCAAAAGTTGTTAAAAGATAGTGGGTGGGGCCATCGGTCTTGTTGCCATGGCAACTGTACACAATAACTAGAAAAATCTTCTTCTCCAGAATGACTTGTCCGATTTGAATATAGTTTTCACCAAAATGTTTCTCAGTTGAAAGTTGTTAAAAGAATTTTGATCCGGCAAAAAACATGGCCGCCAGAGGGTGTGGTCATATTTTCCATATATGGTAATATGGAATTTTCATAGGAAAATCTTTAAAAATCTTCTTCTCTGAAATTGTAAAGCCTAGACCTTTGATATTTGGTATGTAGCATGATCTTATGGTCCTATACAAATATTGTTCAAATTATGACCCCCGGGCCAAAAATGGCCCCGCCCAAGGGCTTATCAGTTTTTCATAGGAAAATCTTTAAAAATCTTCTTCTCTGAAAGTGTAAGGCCTAGACCTTTGATATTTGGTATGTAGCATGATCTTGTGGTCCTCTACAAAGATTGTTCAAATTATGACCCCTGGGCCAAAAATGGCCCCGCCCAAGGGCTTATCAGTTTTTCATAGGAAAATCTTTAAAAATCTTCTTCTCTCAAACTGTAAGGCCTAGACCTTTGATATTTAATATGTAGCATGATCTTATGGTCCTCTACAAATATTGTTCAAATTATTACCCCTGGGCCAAAAATGGCCCCGCCCAAGGGCTTATCAGTTTTTCATTGGAAAATCTTTAAAAATCTACTGAAACTGTAAGGCCTAGACCATTGATATTTGGTATGACTAACATGATCTAATAGTCCTCTATAAATATGTAGCTGTGGCTTATGGTCCTCTGCCAAGAATGTTTAACTTACGACCCTGACCACTGGACAAAATTTGGCCCTGCCTCAGGGCTTATCAGGTTTTCATGGGAAAAATATAAAATATTATTTTTCTCTGAAACCTTAAGGCTTAGACCTTTAATTAATGGCATACTGCTTTGCCTTGTGGTTCTCTACCAAGGTTGTACACATGATTTCTTGTGGTCAAAAATGGCCCCGCCCCTGGGGTTATCTCAGGTGTGCTTCAGGGCCTCATGGCCCTCTTGTCATAGGAAAATCTTTAAAAATCTTCTTCTGAAACTGTAAGGCCTAGACCTTTGATTTTTGGTATGTAGCATGATCTTATGGTCCTCCATAAAGATTGTTCAAATTATGACCTCCGGGCCAAAAATGGCCCAGCCCAAGGGCTTATCAGTTTTTCATAAGAAAATCTTTAAAAAATCTTCTTCTCTGAAACTGTAAGGCCTAGACCTTTGATATTTGGCATGTAGCATTATCTTATGGTCCTCTACAAAGATTGTTCAAATTATGAACCCCGGGCCAAAAATGGCCCCACCCAAGGGCTTATCAGTTTTTCATAGGAAAATCTTTATAAAAATCATCTTCTCTGAAAGTGTAAGGCCTAGACCTTTGATATTTGGTATGTAGCATGATCTAATGGTCCTCTACAAAGATTGTTCAAATTATGACCCCCGTGCCAAAAATGGCCCCGCCCAAGGGCTTATCAGTTTTTTTTAGCTCACCAGAGCACAAAGTGCTCAAGGTGAGCTATTGTGATACCCGTGTCCGGCGTCCGTCTGTCCGTCCGTCTGTCCGTCAACAATTTCAAACGACTTCTTCTCTGAAACCGACTGCCCAATTGTAACCAAACTTGGTCAGATACATACTGTGGGTGGGTGCTTCAAAAGTTGTTAAAAGATAGTGGGTGGGGCCATCGGTCTTGTTGCCATGGCAACTGTACACAATAACTAGAAAAATCTTCTTCTCCAGAATGACTTGTCCGATTTGAATATAGTTTTCACCAAAATGTTTCTCAGTTGAAAGTTGTTAAAAGAATTTTAATCCAGCAAAAAACATGGCCGCCAGAGGGTGTGGTCATATTTTCCATATATGGTAATATGGAATTTTCATAGGAAAATCTTTAAAAATCTTCTTCTCTGAAATTGTAAAGCCTAGACCTTTGATATTTGGTATGTAGCATGATCTTATGGTCCTATACAAATATTGTTCAAATTATGACCCCCGGGCCAAAAATGGCCCCGCCCAAGGGCTTATCAGTTTTTCATAGGAAAATCTTTAAAAATCTTCTTCTCTGAAAGTGTAAGGCCTAGACCTTTGATATTTGGTATGTAGCATGATCTTATGGTCCTCTACAAAGATTGTTCAAATTATGACCCCCGGGCCAAAAATGGCCCCGCCCAAGGGCTTATCAGTTTTTCATAGGAAAATCTTTAAAAATCTTCTTCTCTCAAACTGTAAGGCCTAGACCTTTGATATTTAATATGTAGCATGATCTTATGGTCCTCTACAAATATTGTTCAAATTATTACCCCTGGGCCAAAAATGGCCCCGCCCAAGGGCTTATCAGTTTTTCATTGGAAAATCTTTAAAAATCTACTGAAACTGTAAGGCCTAGACCATTGATATTTGGTATGACTAACATGATCTAATAGTCCTCTATAAATATGTAGCTGTGGCTTATGGTCCTCTGCCAAGAATGTTTAACTTACGACCCTGACCACTGGACAAAATTTGGCCCTGCCTCAGGGCTTATCAGGTTTTCATGGGAAAAATATAAAATATTATTTTTCTCTGAAACCATAAGGCTTAGACCTTTAATTAATGGCATACTGCTTTGCCTTGTGATTCTCTACCAAGGTTGTATACATGATTTCTTGTGGTCAAAAATGGCCCCGCCCCTGGGGTTATCTCGGGTGTGCTTCAGGGCCTCATGGCCCTCTTGTCATAGGAAAATCTTTAAAAATCTTCTTCTCTGAAACTGTAAGGCCTAGACCTTTGATTTATAGCTCACCAGAGCACAAAGTGCTCAGGGTGAGCTTTTGTGATCACCAGATGTCTGTCGTCCGTCGGCGTGCGTCGTCCGTCGTCCGTCGTCGGGCGTCAACAATTTGAACCTTTAAAAATCTTCTCCTCTGAATCTACAGGGTTCTCAGCTTTCATCTTTGGTACATAGCATCACCTATAGGTCCTCTACAAAAGTTATATAAATTATGCCCCTAGGGTCAAAATTGGCCCCGCCCCAGGGGTGGGAAGTTTTCAATAGAAACATATAGTAAAACTTTGAAAATCTTCTCCTCTGAAACCAGAAGGTTATTAGCTTTCATATTTGGCACATAGCATCATGTTCAGGTCCTCTACAAAAGTTATATAAATTATGACCCTGGGGTCAAAATTGTCCCCGCCCCAAGGATGGGCAGTTTTCAATAGAAACAAATAATGAAATCTTTGAAAATCTTCTCCTCTGAAGCTGAAAGGCTCTCATCTTTCATTTTTGGTACATAGCAGCATATGCAGGTCCTCTACAAAAGTTATATAAATTAAGGCCCTGGGGTCAAAATTGGCCCCGCCCCAGGAGTGGGCAGTTTCCAATAGAAATATATAGTGAAAACTTTGAAAATCTTCTCCTCTGAAACTAGAATGTTCTCAGCTTTCATATTTGGCACATAGCATCATTTTCAGGTCCTCTATAAAAGTTATATAAATTATGGCACTGGGGTTAAAATTAGCCCCGCCCCAGGAGTGGGCAGTTTTCAATGGAAACAAATAGTGAAATCTTTGAAAATCTTCTCCTCTGAAACTGGAAGGCGCTTAGCTTTCATATTTGGCACAGATCATCATGTTCAGGTGCCGTGTGCGTCGTGCGTCGTCCCGCGTCAACAATTTGAACCTTTAAAAATCTTCTCCTCTGAATCTACAAGGTTCTCAGCTTTCATCATTGGTACATAGCATCACCTATAGGTCCTCTACAAAAGTTATATAAATTATGCCCCTGGGGTCAAAATTGGGGCCGCCCCAGGGGTGGGAAGTTTTCAATAGAAACATATAGTAAACCTTTGAAAATCTTCTCCTTTGAAATCAGAAGTTTCTCAGCTTTCATATTTGGCACATAGCATCATGTTCAGGTCTTCTACAAAGTTATATAAATTATGCCCCTGGGGTCAAAATTGGCCTTGCCCCAGGGATGGGCAGTTTTCAATAGAAACAAATAGTGAAATCTTTGAAAATCTTCTCCTCTGAAACTGGAAGGCGCTCAGCTTTCATATTTGGCACAGAGCATCATGTTCAGGTCCTCTACAAAAGTTATAATAATTATTGCCCTGGGGTCAAAATTGTCCCCGCCCCAGGGGTGGGCAGTTTTCAATGTAAACAAACAGTGAAAACTTTGAAAATCTTCTTCTCTGAATATGGAAAGTTCTCAGCTTTCATATTTGGCACATAGCATCATGTATAGGTCCTCTACAAAAGTTATATGAATTATGGCCCTGGGGTCAAAATTGGCCCCGCCCCAGGGGTGGGTAGTTTTCAGCAGAAACATATAGAGAAAACTTTGAAAATCTTTTCCTCTGAAACTGAAAGGTTCTCAGCTTTAATATTTGGCTCATAGCATCATGTTCAAGTCCTCTACAAAAGTTATATAAATTACGCCCCTGGGGTCAAAATTGGCCTGCCCCAGGGCCGGCTAGTTTTCTATAGAAATATATAGTGAAAACTTTGAAAATCTTCTCCTCTGATTGTCTGGTGAGCGCTTCAGGGCCATTCTGGCCCTCTTGTTGGTATGTAGCATGATCTTATGGTCCTCCATAAAGATTGTTCAAATTATGACCTCCGGGCCAAAAATGGCCCAGCCCAAGGGCTTATCAGTTTTTCATAAGAAAATCTTTGAAAAATCTTCTTCTCTGAAACTGTAAGGCCTAGACCTTTGATATTTGGCATGTAGCATTATCTTATGGTCCTCTACAAAGATTGTTCAAATTATGAACCCCGGGCCAAAAATGGCCCCACCCAAGGGCTTATCAGTTTTTCATAGGAAAATCTTTAAAAATCTTCTTCTCTGAAAGTGTAAGGCCTAGACCTTTGATATTTGGCATGTAGCATGATCTAATGGTCCTCTACAAAGATTGTTCAAATTATGACCTCCGGGCCAAAAATGGCCCCGCCCAAGGGCTTATCAGGTTTTAGCTCGACTATTCGAAGAATAGTGGAGCTATCCTACTCGCCCTGGCGTCCGCGTCACACCTTGGTTAAGGTTTTTGTTAAACTCCACTTTTTGCCTTTAACCTTTGGAATAAAGCTTTGAAACTTGAAACACTTGTTCACCACCACAAGCTTCATCTGTAGGCAAGAGTACATAACTCTGTCAAGCATTTTGACAGAATTATGACCCTTTTTAACTTAGAATTTTCGGTTAAGGTTTTTGTTAAAGTTCTTTAATTAATATAACTCTTTGAGATAAAGCTTTGAAACTTGGAACCCTTGTTCACCATCACAAGCTTCATCTGTAGGCTAGAGTACATAACCCTGTCAAGCAATTTGACAGAATTATGGCGCTTTTTGACTTCGAATTTTCGGTTAAGGTTTTTGTTAAAGTCCACTTATTTACATAATCCTTTGAGATAAAGCTTATAAACTTGGAACACTTGTTCATAATCACAAGCTTCATCTGTAGGCAAGAGTACATAACTCTGTCAAGCAATTTAACAGAAATTATGGCCCTTTTTAACTTAGGTTTTTCTTTTCATTAAAGATTTCAAAGATTGATTACTTGCTTCTAGTATCATTGGACACCATTTTAGGCCACTATCAAGCATTTTTACACTAACAATTCTGAGAATAGTCGAGCGTGCTATCCTGTGACAGCTCTTGTTCATAGGAAAATCTTTAAAAATCTTCTTCTCTGAAACTGTAAAGCCTAGACCTTTGATATATGGTATGTAGCATGATCTAATGGTCCTCTACAAAGATTGTTCAAATTATGACCCCAGGCCAAAAATGGCCCGTCCAAGGGCCTATCAGTTTTTCATAGGAAAATCTTTAAAAATCTTCTGCAACTGTAAGGCCTAGACCTTTGTTTGGTATGTAACATGATCTAATGGTCCTCTACAAATATGTAGCTTTGGCTTGTGGTCCTCTGCCAAGAATATTCAACTTACAACCTTGACCTCTGGGCGAAACTTGGCCCTGCCTTGGGGCTTATCAGTTGTTCATGGGAAAAATATAAAATATTATTTTTCTCTGAAACCATAAGGCTTAGACCTTTAATTAATGGCATACTGCTTTGCCTTGTGGTTCTCTACCAAGGTTGTACAAATGATGACTTGGTCAAAAATGGCCCTGCCCCTGGTTTATCTCAGGTGAGCGCTTCAGGGCCTCATGGCCCTCTTGTTAAAATTTCTTAGTACATGCAGCTCGAAAAACAGGCCCTTAAATTCTAAACCTGAATGACAGAAACCCAAGCTTAAAACTTAAACAAACATGTGAACCTTAATTGTTCCTTAATATCAAAGCCACTTGAGCAAAATTTAACATATAAATCTAGAATTCAATGAGAAATCTTGAATTTACTGAAAGTAATTATGCTAGAATCAGTCTTTGTTTACAGCAGTCGAGGTTTGTCTAGCCATCTAAGTGTCACCTGCTTTAATAGGATAACACTTAGAGATAATGAGACCATTCAGTCCGTTTCTACATCTATACATCTTTTTTCATCATGCTTATTAGCTCACCAGAGCACAAAGTGCTCAGGGTGAGCTTTTATGATCGCCTGATGTCCGTCAGTCGTCCGTTGTGTGTCGTCCATCGTCGACAATTTGAACCTTTAAAAATCTTCTCCTCTGAATCTACAGGGTTCTCCTCTGAATACTGTTTTGCATTAAGTACTTGAATATGCTTTATACAGCTTTCGTATTCAAGCAGTGTCAAGATAAAATAGGCCTTATGATTCAAACAGTTCAGAAGCAGATCAGCAACCACGTCACCAATGCAACACCCAATCTGATATGTATTGATTCACCATATCAGAATAAACTGTATAGTATATACGAACTACAACTAATGCAAACTGTAGTAGACTGGATCAGATGCCACAGCGGAGACCCGGCAGCCAGTCTTGGTCTTCACTTTTTGTAATACAATAAGGCACATTTCCCCTTGCTGTGGCTCATTCAGTATCAAAATGTGTACACTATTATTAAAGATTGCCGTAGAAAGCAGTAATTTGGCCGAATATTCATAAAGTTGGTCAAAATATCTTTTTAAGGTATTGGTATGCATCAAAGGCAAGTAAAACCTGGTTGAGCAATCCAGGGCTATCATGGCCCACATGTTTTAAATTGAAAATTGATTATCTAAAGATCCCCCCCCCCCCCTTTTGCTTGTTCAATGTTGTCTGTTTGTTAATCCCCCACCGCATAGCGGAGGGGGGGTTATAGGAATGGCCTTCGTCTGTCTGTCTGTCCGTCTGTCTGTCCGTAACAATTTCGTGTCAGCTCCATATCTCCTATACCCCTTGAAGGATTTTCAAGAAACTTGCCTCAAATGTTAACCAAGTTAAGACGATGTGCAGAACATATGTTGCAGATATGTCGGCTCAAGGTCAAGGTCACATTTGAAGGTCAAGGGTTTTAACCCTTCAATTTCCATTGCATTTTTGTGTCCGCTCCATATCTTCTAAACCCTTTGAAGGATTTTCATAAAACTTGAGTCAAATATTAAATGAATTGAGACGATGTGCAGAACCCATGCGGCAGTCATGTTGGCTCAAGGTCAAGGTCACATTTGAAAGTCGTGTTCTTACCTTCAGTTTCCATTATATTTGTTTCCGCGTCCTATTTTCTTAACAACTGGAAGGTTGAATGTCAACCACGTTTCTGTCATCTGTTAGAAATGTCTGCTGAACTATTAACACTGTCAATGGCCCTCTTGTTTTATATAGAAACATATTGTGAAACCTTTAGAAATCTTCTTCTGAAACTGGAAGTTTCTCAGCTTTCATATTTGGCACATAGCATCATCTTGAAGTCCTCTACAAAACATGTATGAATTATGCCCCTGGATTCAAATGAAGCCCCACCCCAGGAGTGGCTAGATTTCTATAGAAACATAGTGAAACCTTTGAAAATCTTCTCCTCTGATTGTCTGGTGAGCGATATCAGGGCCCTCTTGTTATCAAATTTCTGCTGGAGAGGGACATAATTTATATGCTTCATTGAACACTCATTGAAATTTCATTGTTTGGTGACTGGTATTTTAAGACGTGAAACTTTAATGCAGCTTATTTACGATATTTTCAGCCAGGCAGATCTATGTTTGTGCTTAGGAACCTCCCTGCAGATAGTCCCCAGTGGAAATCTCCCTCTGCTCACAAAGAAGAAGAATGGTCGTCTGGCAATAGTCAACCTACAGCCTACAAAACATGACAGGAAGGCTGACCTGAGAATATATGGCTATGTGGATGACGTCATGGTTCAGCTGTGCAAGTTTCTGCAGATAGAGATCCCAGATTTCTCAGGTCCTGCTGTCTTACTCAAGTCTGTTTACACACAGCCAGATGAGACAGATTTACAGGTTACTGTGAAAGATGAAACTTTGATTCCTAAGTGTCCTTTGAAGATAGAAAACTTTGAAGACAAGAAGAATGGGATCAAACAGATGTTAGGAACCAAAATAAAGACTGAGATGGTAAGTGATAGTACAGGAGATGGGATGGAAACGGTGACCAGTACTTGTGCTGATAATAAACCTGAAGTTGAAGTAAAGACAGAATGTGAGCCTAACATAGAGTATCAGAGTAAGAGGGAAACTGAATCAACAACCACAGATAAGCATAGTGGTAGAGATGCCGACTTCAAAACAGAGTGTACAAATTTGACAAATGATGGCCCACAATTAAGTACACATGAAGATTTGAACCAGAGTGTTAACATTGTTACCGTGAAAGAGTTGCATTGTCCAAGTGATACAGACAGTTTGTTGAACAAAGATACACTTGAAACCAGTACAGGACTTTCCCTCACTGATGAGAAAAATGCTGGACCATATAGTGCTCATTCAGATATTCAAACTGTTTCACACCACAGTGTGTTAGGATCAAATTATTCTCTCATAAATGACACAAAGTGTAATGAAAATAGAGTCCAGTCATTAGTTGGCCTTGGTGAGGAAAAATCTCAGTGCAGTGATGTTAGTATACTAGAATCAGACAGAGAGACTGAGGTATTAACATTGGATGACTTTCAGGAGATATCTACCTCAAAGAAAAGGGCAAACCCAGATATGCATAGTACTTCAGACAGTCCTGCTATAAAGAAGGAAAGAGCAGAAAACCAAAGCTAGCAGTGAAACTATTTCTTTACTCAGGAAGCAATAAATATTAGATTTTAGAAATATCTCTTGGAGGTGGACACAGAATTATATTCTGCCTATTTTTCTTATATTCAAACAAATCAATTTTTAAAACCCACAAGTTGTATACATATTTACATCATTAAAATAATGCTTTGGTGCATTTTCCTATGGTATATGTATTCAGCTAAATATTACTGCTATCCTATGGCTTAATTTTTATACCTTTACTCCATGAATATTTATGTAAGAAATACGACATCATGAATATTAATAAATTTCTAAAATGGTACATGAACATACAAATTATCTATGGCAGAAACTGTAGGCTCAGATCCATTATACAATTAAGCAGACGCTAATCAGAAGACCCCTATAGGAGCCATCTGATTTGGGTCCACTCTGTTTGTGAAGACGTAGAAAGATGTAAAGGGCGAGCTTCGATTTACTCTGTATTGATTTCGAAACAATTCTTAGTTGAATATTAATTAGGTGTTCACAACAAAAGCTGACACAGGTCAGTCGAAAGCATTTAGAGAATATCTTGTGTGTAATAGTTTACCTGTATGTACATCATGAATGAATGCATCCAGTATACATAATTGATATTTTACTCCAGATTCCAGTGAGTTGCAGACCCGTTTCCGTTGGCATCTGCAACAATCACATTTTCTTATTTGTTCGATACAAACAACTCTTTCTTTACTGTGCTTTTAGCACTAATTAGTTTCAACCCCATGTAGATTCAGATTCTAAAGTCAATTTGTAATGTAAAAGTTTCAAAATATAAGTAGAATACATCTTTATGATACAGTAAAACCCCTCTAAAGTGATCAATTAATGAATAGACATTGGTGTCTTTGAAGCTGGGGGTTGCTGAATGCAAGATGAAAGGAGCTTTTATATAGGAGCTTTCTGCATAACTTTTGTCCTGCATTAACCCTTCACCTGTTCAATATCCATTGTAAAACATCCGAGCCAAAACATCCTGTGTACATAATCATACAAAATCAGATAAATATTCATGATGTCAATTTCTTACATGGATATTAAACAGGGAATATTGACTACATGTACTATTTTGCTGTACCTTGATTCTCCGCTAAACGAGCAGATTTGAAAATATTCTGTCCCTCGAGTATATTTCCTTGCACTATAGTTGCAAAACAGTTTTAGGCATTTTTATTGCATCATAACATCGCACTCTATGTAAAGCATTGAAATAAATGATAGAATTTGGTTGATATATACGAAAATATGATCATGCAAAGATGCTGTGTAACTCGGTCGGCATTTTCCCCAGTCATGATGCACATATTACTGTTGTTTTTACACCAAATTCCCTCAAGCATAGGGTGAAAGAAAACCTCTTAATTAGTTGATTTTTAGCTCACCTGAGCAAAGCTCAGGGTGAGCTTTTGGGAGACTTGAATGTCCGTCGTCCGTCGTGCGTCGTGTGTCGTCAACAATTTGCTTGTGAACACTCTAGTGGTCACAATTGTAGTCTAATCTTCATGAAACTTGGTCAGAATGAATGTCTTGATAAAATCTCGGACGAGTTCGAAAGTGGGTCAAGTTGGGTTAAAAACTAGGTCACTAGGTCAAATAGTAGGAAAACCTTGTGAACCCTCTACAGGTCACATTTTTTGCCCAATTTTCATGAAACTTTGTCAGAATGATTGTCTTGATAAAATCTTGGAGGAGTTTGAAAAATGGGTTGTGTGGGGTTAAAAACTAGGTCACTAGGTCAAACAGTAGAAAAACCTTGTGAACACTCTAGTAGTCACAATTTTAGTCCAATCTTCATGAAACTTGGTCAGAATGAATATCTTGATAAAATCTCGGACGAGTTCGAAAGTGGGTTAAGTGGAGTTAAAAACTAGGTCACTAGGTCAAACAGTAGAAAAACCTTGTGAACACTCTAGTGGTCACAATTTTAGTCCAATTTTCATGAAACTTGGTCAGAACGAATGTCTTGATAAAATCTCGAACTAGTTCGAAAGTGGGTAAAGTGGGGTTAAAAACGAGGTCACTAGGTCAAACAGTAGAAAAACCTTGTGAACACTCTAGTGGTCACAATTTTAGTCTAATCTTCATGAAACTTATTCATAATGATTGTCTTGATAAAATATCAAACGAGTTTGAACGTGCATTATGTGGGGTTAAAAACTAGGTCACTAGGTCAAATAGTACGAAAACCTTGTGAACACCCTAGAGGTCACATTTATAGCCAAATCTTCATGAAAATTGGTCAGAATGATTGTCCTTATAAAATCTTGGACAAGTGTGAAAGTGGGTCATGTGAGGTCAAAAAGTAGGCCACTGGGTCATATCTTAGAGAAATCTAGTTTACACTCCAGTGACAACATTTTTAGCCCAGTCTTCCTCAAACTTGCTCAGAGTGTTTGTCTTGGTGATATCAAGGTTGAGTGTGATCATGGGTAGGATGGGAATAGAAAGTAGGTCACTAGGTCAAATCTTAGAAAAAATACTTTAGAGAGCACATTTTTAGCCCAATCTTCATTGGTCAGAATCATTGTCTTGATAAAATCAATATACTAAATCTTTGAAAATCTTGTTCTGCAGAACCACTGCTCATGATCCACTGCTTATGATCCACTATCAACATTGTTCATATATTGTCCCTAAGTTCAATATTGACCCTACCCATGGGCTACCCTGCAAAAATCTTAAATCTATGGTAATCAGGTGAGCGATTAAGGGCCATCTTGGCCCTCTTGTAATCTAAATTCTAAGTGAGCAAATTTTATTCTTGAAGAATAGTGGTTTAAAAAAATACACATGCTGAAAAGCCCTGTCCCTCAAACATTGAACAGATACCTTACCAAACTTCAGGGAAATCTCAGTAGGAGTAATATGACTATATAACATATTAACATCATCCAGTAATTAATTTGACTACCATGTACTTACAAAAGTGACAGTAACTTCTCAAATCCGAAGCAATGTGGATTGTACTTTAAACTGAAACAGATACGTTACCATAATTTCCCTAAGAGTATCGTTAACTCTCACCAGCAATTAGAAGTAGGGTCGCATACCGGCATTATCCCAACGCATTCTTTATGAAACTGCATAGTTTCAATAAATCAGGCAAGCATAGTTGAGATCTGAAATATTTTAGTTTTTTTTGCCAACAGATACATTATCAACAGATACGTTACCGACTTTTGCTAATTGCACATTAATTGATGATTTCACGTGGTTTTGAAATGATGTCATATAAAAAGAGCGTTTGTACTTTCAGAGAGTACAGTAAATGTTATTGAAACAAAGTTTTTAAAGCACAAATAATGAACAGTGCAAGACTTAGTACAGTAAAACCTCTCTATAACGGCCACTAAATTACATCAAATATTTGTGTTTAAGGCAAGTGGCTGCTTAAAGCATTGTGTTTTACTTTGCCATGCTTTAAGCAGCCAACTGCCATAAACACCAAATAATTAACACCATTTAGCAGCCGTAATAGGGAGGTTTTACTGTACAGATACGTTACCGTTACTTAAAATTACCCCATGTGTGCTTTGTAACACTTAGTTTACTCTTTTACGCATTTAATCGTTGATTTTGTTGTTTAACTTGTTTTAAGTGTTACCGTTTCATGTTCATGCTGTTCGATGAAATCGTTTGTTGGATATTTAGATCTACACATATGAAAACAGATACGTGACCAATACTGTGAATGAAATTGTTTGTGCTGTTCAATATTATAACTACTGATTCAGATATATTATCGATTGGTCAATGTTTTTTTGACACTTTATGAGTGTTCATGTACATGTTCATGATGTTTAATAAATTCGCTCTAGAAGTACATCAGTTAAACAGATACGTTACTAGGATTTTATATTCGTTTTCACGTAGTGGTATACCTTAATATTATGCAATTTATTCTTGCTAAACTGTGTTAAAATCAAGATAAGTAATGCCGGTATTTTGACTGACTTATACTGCTTTTTAGCTCACCAGAGCACAAAGTGCTCAGGGTGAGCTTTTGTGATCGCCAGATGTCTGTCGTCCGTCGGCGTGCGTCGTGCGTCGTGCGTCGTCGGTCGTCAACAATTTGAACCTTTAAAAATCTTCTCCTCTGAATCTACAGGGTTCTCAGCTTTCATCTTTGGTACATAGCATCACCTATAGGTCCTCTACAAAAGTTATATAAATTATGCCCCTGGGGTCAAAATTGGCCCCGCCCCAGGGGTTGGAAGTTTTCAATAGAAACATATAGTAAAACTTTGAAAATCTTCTCCTCTGAAACCAGAAGGTTCTCAGCTTTTATATTTGGCACAGAGCATCATGTTCAGGTCCTCTACAAAAGTTATATAAATTATGGCCCTGGGGTCAAAATTGGCCCCGCCCCAGGGGTGGGCAGTTTTCAATGGAAACAAATAGTGAAATCTTTGAAAATCTTCTCCTCTGAAACTGGAAGGCTCTCAGCTTTCATATTTGGCACAGAGCATCATGTTCAGGTCCTCTACAAAAGTTATATAAATTATGCCCCTGGGGTCAAAATTGGGCCCGCCCCAGGGGTCGGAAGTTTTCAATAGAAACAAATAGTGAAATCTTTGAAAATCTTCTCCTCTGAAACTGGAAGGCGCTCAGCTTTCATATTTGGCACAGAGCATCATGTTCAGGTCCTCTACAAAAGTTATATTAATTTTGGCCCTGGGGTCAAAATTGGCCCCGCCCCAGGGGTGGGTACTTTTCAGAATAGAAACAATAGTGAAATCTTTGAAAATCTTCTCCTCTGAAACTGAAAGGCTCTCATCTTTCATATTTGGCACAGAGAATCATGTTCAGGTCCTCTACAAAAGTTATATAAATTATGGCCCTGGGGTTAAAATTGGCCCCGCCCCAGGGTTGGGCAGTTTTCAATAGAAACAAATAGTGAAATCTTTGAAAATCTTCTCCTCTGAAATTGGAAGGCTCTCAGCTTTCATATTTGGCACAGAGCATCATGTTCAGGTCCTCTACAAAAGTTATATTAATTATGGCCCTGGGGTCAAAATTGGCCCCGCCCCAGTGGTGGGTAGTTTTCAGTAGAAACATATAGAGAAAACTTTGAAAATCTTCTCCTCTGAAACTGAAAGGTTCTCAGCTTTCATATTTGGCTCATAGCATCATGTTCAAGTCCTCTACAAAATTTATATAAATTATGTCCCTGGGGTCAAAATTGGCCCGCCCCAGGGCCGGCTAGTTTTCTATAAAAACATATAGTGAAAACTTTGAAAATCTTCTCCTCTGATTGTCTGGTGAGCGCTTCAGGGCCATTCTGGCCCTCTTGTATTAATAAATATTGTATTTGGAACAATCAAGTCTGATTAAAAAGTAACACTTTCTTCAGCATAAGTTCAAGCGCTAGCTCATTCTTAAATAATTCTTTGAAAATGCTGATTTGTGCATAACATTGTACAGTATATAAGTGCTGAATTGTTTGAAGAATGTAAGTCGATCGTTAAATCAAGTATATTCATGCCAATTTTATTCATTTTGTCCCTTAAAGCAAACAAAGAATATGCAACGTATCTGTTTTGCAGAACCAGTATGTATTTAACTTTATACATGAGTTGAACTACGAAAAAAGGTGTAACAGTCATTGTCGGAAAAGTTCAATTATTTACCTACACTAACATTCTAATTTTACTGTTTAGTGGAGAATCAATGTTTAGCTAGAGAATTACTTAACATTATGTACGCTGTCTGCAAAGGTGTGAAGAGGCATTTCTTTGAGGTACAGGGTTAAGTTAAGGTTTACTAGAGCTCTGGCTCTACTCTGTTTACAAAGGTGTCATAAAGGAGAGAGTTAAGTCAACCCCTCGTACTAGAGCTCTGGCTCTACTCTGTTTACAAAGGTATCATGAAGGAGAGAGTTAAGTCAACCCCTCGTACTGGAGCTCTGGCTCTACTCTGTTTGCAAAGGTGTCATAAAGGAGAGAGTTAAGTCAACCCCTCGTACTAGAGCTCTGGGTCTACTCTGTTTGCAAAGGTGTCATGAAGGAGAGAGTTAAGTCAACCCCTCGTACGTGAGCTCTGGGTCTACTCTGTTTACAAAGGTGTCATAAAGGAGAGAGTTAAGTCTACCCCTCGTACTGGAGCTCCGGGTCTACTCTGTTTACAAAGGTATCATAAAGGAGAGAGTTAAGTCAACCCCTCGTACGTGAGCTCTGGGTCTACTCTGTTTACAAAGGTGTCATAAAGGAGAGAGTTAAGTCTACCCCTCGTACTGGAGCTCCGGGTCTACTCTGTTTACAAAGGTATCATGAAGGAGAGAGTTAAGTCAACCCCTCGTACTAGAGCTCCGGGTCTACTCTGTTTGCAAAGGTGTCATAAAGGAGAGAGTTAAGTCAACCCCTCGTACTAGAGCTCCGGGTCTACTCTGTTTACAAAGGTATCATGAAGGAGAGAGTTAAGTCAACCCCTCGTACGTGAGCTCTGGGTCTACTCTGTTTGCAAAGGTGTCATAAAGGAGAGAGTTAAGTCAACCCCTCGTACGTGAGCTCCGGGTCTACTCTGTTTACAAAGGTATCATGAAGGAGAGAGTTAAGTCAACCCCTCGTACGTGAGCTCTGGCTCTACTCTGTTTGCAAAGGTGTCATAAAGGAGAGAGTTAAGTCAACCCCTCGTACGTGAGCTCTGGCTCTACTCTGTTTGCAAAGGTGTCATAAAGGAGAGAGTTAAGTCAACCCCTCGTACGTGAGCTCCGGGTCTACTCTGTTTACAAAGGTATCATGAAGGAGAGAGTTAAGTCAACCCCTCGTACGTGAGCTCTGGGTCTACTCTGTTTGCAAAGGTGTCATAAAGGAGAGAGTTAAGTCAACCCCTCGTACGTGAGCTCTGGGTCTACTCTGTTTACAAAGGTATCATGAAGGAGAGAGTTAAGTCAACCCCTCGTACGTGAGCTCTGGGTCTACTCTGTTTGCAAAGGTGTCATAAAGGAGAGAGTGAAGTCAACCCCTCGTACGTGAGCTCCGGGTCTACTCTGTTTACAAAGGTATCATGAAGGAGAGAGTTAAGTCAACCCCTCGTACGTGAGCTCTGGCTCTACTCTGTTTACAAAGGTGTCATAAAGGAGAGAGTTAAGTCAACCCCTCGTACGTGAGCTCTGGGTCTACTCTGTTTGCAAAGGTGTCATGAAGGAGAGAGTTAAGTCAACCCCTCGTACGTGAGCTCTGGGTCTACTCTGTTTGCAAAGGTGTCATAAAGGAGAGAGTTAAGTCTACCCCTCGTACTAGAGCTCCGGGTCTACTCTGTTTACAAAGGTATCATGAAGGAGAGAGTTAAGTCAACCCCTCGTACGTGAGCTCCGGGTCTACTCTGTTTGCAAAGGTGTCATAAAGGAGAGAGTTAAGTCAACCCCTCGTACGTGAGCTCTGGGTCTACTCTGTTTGCAAAGGTGTCATAAAGGAGAGAGTTAAGTCTACCCCTCGTACATGAGCTCTGGCTCTACTCTGTTTACAAAGGTATCATGAAGGAGAGAGTTAAGTCAACCCCTCGTACGTGAGCTCTGGGTCTACTCTGTTTGCAAAGGTGTCATAAAGGAGAGAGTTAAGTCAACCCCTCGTACGTGAGCTCTGGCTCTACTCTGTTTACAAAGGTGTCATCAAGGAGAGAGTTAAGTCTACCCCTCGTACGTGAGCTCCGGGTCTACTCTGTTTACAAAGGTATCATGAAGGAGAGAGTTAAGTCAACCCCTCGTACTAGAGCTCTGGCTCTACTCTGTTTACAAAGGTGTCATAAAGGAGAGAGTTAAGTCAACCCCTCGTACGTGAGCTCCGGGTCTACTCTGTTTACAAAGGTGTCATGAAGGAGAGAGTTAAGTCAACCCCTCGTACGTGAGCTCTGGCTCTACTCTGTTTGCAAAGGTGTCATAAAGGAGAGAGTTAAGTCTACCCCTCGTACTAGAGCTCTGGGTCTACTCTGTTTGCAAAGGTGTCATGAAGGAGAGAGTTAAGTCTACCCCTCGTACGTGAGCTCTGGGTCTACTCTGTTTGCAAAAATGTCATGAGAGAAAGGGTTGAGCCTTATCCAGCTAAGCGTGACATGAGATGTATTTACAAACAGCTTGACCCAGATGACGTGCCAAGTATTTTTACAGCATAATAATTGCCTTATTACCATTGTTTTCACTGTGCAGCCACTATCGCATATTTCCCCGTCTCCCACATACCGGTATGTAGAATCAATGTATTCCGGTGCATCATTCATAAACAAGACATGGCTGACAAATTTCAAAATTTAAATTGCTTGTTATTAAAATTAAATAATGCCAATGAACAGTTTAGAATACTTTGTTGTGTCTAGAAACAATTAGGATAATTTTGAACTATATTATTGGCAACTGAACTCACGGCATAACTAGAGGTTTGTTTTTGTCACCAAAAACAGATGTCCCCCCCTCCCATTCTCTTTCCAATACACAAGTGTAATGTCTGTAACTCCAAACTTATCAGGGTCTAATTTTAAGTCATCAGGGGCAATAACTCCAACATTATCGGGGGAGACAATTAAACAAGAGGGCCAGAATGGCCCTGACATCGCTCACCAGACAATAAGAGGAGAAGTTTTCACTATATGTTTCTATTGAAAACTTAACACCCCAGGGGCGGTGCCAATTTTGACCCCAGGGACACAATTTATATAACTTTTGTAGAGGACCTGAACATGATGCTAAAAGAATGTAGTGAAAGAATGGATAGAGCATTAGACCACTGGAACTTGGATGCTAGAGGTGGATTCTCCCACCACTAATGACCTATGCAAACAGTTTGGATCCAGATCAGGCCCCACATAATGTGGGGCCTGATCTGATATCAAAATTGTTTGTAAATGAGACTGAACTTCTGTGTGTAGTGGGATTCTCCCGCCACTAATGACCTATGCAAACAGTTTGGATCCAGATCAGGGCCAACATAATGTGGTGCCTGATCTGATATCCAAACTGATTGTCAATGAGACTGAACTTCTGAAAAACTTAGAAAGAAAGTGTGTAGTGGGATTCTCCCACCACTAATGACCTATGCAAACAGTTTGGATCCAGATCAGGGCCAACATAATGTGGTGCCTGATCTGATATCCAAACTGATTGTCAATGAGACTGAACTTCTGAAAAACTTAGAAAGAAAGTGTGTAGTGGGATTCTCCCACCACTAATGACCTATGCAAACAGTTTGGATCCAGATCAGGGCCAACATAATGTGGTGCCTGATCTGATATCCGAACTGTTTGTCAATGAGACTGAACTTCTGAAAAACTCAGAAAGAAAGTGTGTAGTTAGGATAACTTGTGAATATGCTGCAGACAACAATTTAGCAGATCACAAAATTACCCAGCATGCAAAGAGTTAAGCTGAAATTCACAACAGATATGCTCTATATTGATAGCTGGTAGCTTAATGCAGGGCATAGGTATGAAAAAAAGCTTTAAGAGTATTCTGCATTTTGAGAATTATCCACAGTTTTCTCAATCTTAAATGAGTGTGTGTTATTTGTCTAAACACAATTTCTACTCTACTGATCAGGCTAAGGGTGATTATATAAGAACTGACCCACTGACTGGTCTCAGCAAAGAGTGATATTAAGGAGAAACCTTTAGAATGTAATTTCTGGTGTAAAGAAGTATATACACACAGGGCAGGGCCACTTTTAACCCCAGAACTATGATACTTATAAAACTCATAAAGTTATGCTAAGTAAATCTATACACCAAATATCTAAGCTCTTGGACATGTAGTTTCTGACAAGAATATTTTTAAAGTTTTTCCTATGCATAACTGGTGATCCCATAGGCTGTTTACGCAGTCAGCTATTAAAAACTGGAAATCCCCGGGGTGGGACCAATTTTGACCCTAGGGGCATAATTTATATAACTTTTGTAGAAGTCCTGAAGTTGTAGCTATGTGCCAAATATGAAAGCTGAGGACCTTCTAGTTTTAGAGGAGATGATGTTCAAAGTTTTCACTATATGTTTCTATTGAAAACTGAAAACCCCTGGGGCAGGGCCAATTTTGACCCCAGGGGTATAATTTATATAACTTTTGTAGAGGACCTACATATGATGCTATGTGCCAAAGATGAAAGCTGAGACCCCTGTAGATTCAGAGGAGAAGAACTTTAAAGGTTCAAATTGTTGACGACGAACGACGCACACCGACGGACGACGGACATCAGGCGATCACAAAAGCTCACCCTGAGCACTTTGTGCTCTGGTGACCTAAAAAACCCGGGTACACAACAACACATGCTGGTCAACATTCCTGTGAAGTTTGGTGACTCTAGTACTAGTGGTTTCAGAGATACGCACGACACAAAGTAAAGTTTCTTTCATTTTAAGTCATAAGGGGCAGTAACTCCAAAGTTATCAGGGGGAGACAATTAAAAAACCCAGATGCACAACAACTCATGCAGGTGAACATTCCTGTGAAGTTTGGTGACTATAGCCCTACTGGTTTCAGAGATACGTGCAGCACAAAGTTTCTCTAATTTTAAGTTATCATATCAGGGGCAATAACTCAAGAATTATCAGGGGGAGACAATTCAAAAATCCCAGGTGCACAACAACTCATTCTGGTCAACATTCCTGTGAAGTTTGGCGACTCTAGTCCTAGTGGTTTCAGAGATATGCACCACACTAAGTAAAGTTTGTCTAATTTTAAGTCATCAGGGGCAGTAACTCCAAAATTAACAGGGGGAGACAATTCAAAAATCCCAGGTGCACAACAACTCATGCTGGTCAACATTCCTGTGAAGTTTGGTGACTCTAGCCCTAGTGGTTTCAGAGATATGCACCAAACTAAGTAAAGTGTCTAATTTTAAGTCATCAGGGGCAGTAACTCCAAAATTAACAGGGGGAGACAATTCAATAATCCCAGGTGCATAAATTTATTTGTATAAATTTAAGTGTTCATATCAGGGGCATGTTCATATCAGGGGCAATAACTCAAGAATTATCAGGGGAGACAATTAAAAAAACGGGTGCACATCAACTCATGCTGGTGAACATTCCTGTGAAGTTTGGTGACTCCAGTACTAGCGGTTTCAGAGATACGCGTGACACAAAGTTTTTCTAATTTTAAGTAATCAGGGGCAATAACTCCAAAGTCATCAGGGGGAGACAATTCAAAAACCAGGTGCACAACAACTCATGCTGGTGAACATTCCTGTGAAGTTTGGTGACTCTAGCCCAACTGGTTTCAGAGATACACGCGACACAAGTTTGTGACAGACAGACAGACAGACAATTCTGGCAAAAACTATATGTCTCCCCATAAATGGGGGGGGGGGGGGGGGGGGGGGGGGGGGACATAATAAGAAAGGTGTGATTCCGTCATAGGAATCCCATGTAAAGTTTTTGTACATGATTGTTGCTTAAAATACAGTTGTATTAAGTTGTAGTTAGATAAAGAACATGGCACTCATCATTCTTTGAGCCAAGCTGATCTCGTCTAGACAAAAAAAGTTATTAAGCTCGCTTAATAACATTTATTTTCTAGTACTCATGATATGAACTTTCTTTAATAATACAAACTAATTTAACCCTTTCCCTATATAAACGCCTGTTCGTGCATTTGGAAACAGAGTAAACCCAGATCAGACGGCCCGGCCCTACTCTGTTTGCTTTTGACATGATATAGATCCGATTCTGCAGTAATTGTCATAATAAGAAAGGTGTGATTCCGTCATAGGAATCCCATGTAAAGTTTTTGTACATGATTGTTGCTTAAAATACAGTTGTATTAAGTTGTAGTTAGATAAAGAACATGGCACTCATCATTCTTTGAGCCAAGCTGATCTCGTCTAGACAAAAAAAGTTATTAAGCTCGCTTAATAACATTTATTTTCTAGACTCATTCAAGATCAGCTCGTTTCAAGGAACGACTCATGACAGATCCTATATACAAATGTATATATGAACACAATGTCTGGGTCACAAATTTCTTGATGCAGTACTCATGATATGAACTTTCTTTAATAATACAAACTAATTTAACCCTTTCCCTATATAAACGCCTGTTCGTGCATTTGGAAACAGAGTAAACCCAGATCAGACGGCCCGGCCCTACTCTGTTTGCTTTTGACATGATATAGATCCGATTCTGCAGTAATTGTCAAAGCAACAAAAATTTCTTGAAACGTTTACATTTTAAAAATTCAGCTAATAAATATTCATGGTATCATTATTCATTACATGAATATTGAACAGGAGAAAGGGTTAGACTTGGTCCAAGTTTGTTCAGTCTCTCCTTGACTATTTTTAAACCCAACCTCTTTGAATTAATCTACCGAAAATGAGCATTAAGAGAATTTTAGAATTGTGTACACTAGTTTTTAAACCATTGTGAAAAATAAAGCATGTGCTCCTATGAAGCAAATGCTCTATTTATCACAATGATTTCAAAATATGACTTTTACCGAGGTGCAAAAAGGCGTCGGTAGAAGAGCGATAACCCTTTAGTCCATGAACGTTCATGTAAGAAGTTATGACATCATGAATATTAATTGGATTGTTATAATAGCACATGGATAGAAACTGTAGAATAATATATAATAAGCAAACAGAGCAGACCCTGATCAGACTGTAGAAGCCATCTGATCTGGGTCGAATTTGTTTGCAAAGGTGTAGAAAACCGTATTTATGGTGTAAATAACCGTATTTTCATTTTGGCACAGTGCATCCATATTATAGACTTTAATTGTCCTTAGTATTCAGAGACATACTTAGGCAAATGGTGCACACCCAGATCAAACTGCTCCTGAAGTAGTAGTTTGATCAGGGTCAACCCTAATTGCTACTGTCAAAGTGGTGACAAATGGATTATTTCAGATTTACAAACCCAGGAAGATAATGGTTTCCCAATATTTAGGGTGAACAGGCTTGAGGTCTCTTAACCCTTTCCCTGTTGAATATTCATGTTAGAAATTTACCGTATATAAAGGACAACATGAATACTTATCAGCTGATTTTTTTATACTGGCATATGTACACAGGACAGGTAGAATCTGTAGTCAGATCTGTTATAATTTCATAAGCAAACAGAGCAAACCCTAATTAGACAGCTCCTACAGGAGTCATTTGATCTGGGACTACTCTGAAAAAATGTTTGTAGGAGGGAAAGTGATAACTTCGTGTGGGTAACAAAACACAAGGAACACATTGTACACAAAAAATGAAACAATCATGTATATTTCAATGAATAATTTAAATGTAGTACAGAGTCATATATAACACATTACATGTACATCTTAAAGCTTTCGATAAACAGTTCATTTAGAGATTCTACACGACTTTATTGATTCAACAGAACCATCATCACAAAACAAGCCTCATGGTATCCATACAAGCCACTACACAGAAAACCAATACAGACCGTAACTTGCTACAAGTGCGGTTGCCACACATGAGTTACTGGTAAGAGGAGTATTTAGGAAACATTATCAGAAACGTGAGTAAAATCAGTGAAGCCCAGATAAGATGCGTAGAGAGATCAGTACGCCAATTTTCTCCAGACCTGTCACATTATTAATGTTAGCACTATTATGCTTGATAAATTCCAGTAAATGCAGCATATTGTCAAATAGTGATGACTGCGATTGGTAGCCAAACTATTTACATGGTAGCTGGTCTGTACAGTAACAATATAGTTATAATAAAGCCGAGTCATTGTTGCAGAATGTTAAGGTTACCCCTCTTATCAAAGTATTTTTTGCGATGAGGCCAAACTTTTACCATCAGATACCAATGTCCTAACCTCTAGACATGGACTGCACAGTTCACTCATGACAAACCGTTTGTTTCACAAACATGTTCCTACTCTATTCCAATTAAACAGTGACAAAATATCCAACAATGAATTGGTGCCATATGGATAAATTGACCCTTACTCCAAAGTGACAAAATAATGTCTGCTCAAATTTGGATGTTGTGCAATTTCATTTCTTCCTTTTCGAATAAGCTTTTGAGAAACTACTGATTGAGTGTAAAAAAAACTTTGATCCTGATGCGATGCCGAGTTACTCAAAACTTTGATCCTGATGCGATGCCGAGTTACTCAGACTTTCATCTGGATCCAAGTTAATTGCAAATTGCGAGTCGTGTGGTAAATTGCCGGATAAGGTTTAACATGGATTTGAAACACGAGACAGAAACAGAAAAAGCATGGAATTAACAAGACAATCAACACCAGGCTCTCCAATACGTACAAAAATATTTCACTGCCCTTGTTATTGGCTCTCCATACATATGCTACCTATTTGCTAAGTTTGAATTTCAATGCTTCATTCCTATATCATCAATTGAAAATAAGAGGTTGAAAACCTTGCAGACATTTGCCAGTCAGACTTTTCTGTTGGAAAACCTGGTTACATTACTATAAGTGTGAGGATACATTAACCCTTCCTTCATATTAATGCCTTTTCACACTATGCAAACAGAGTAGACCCAGATCAGACGGCTCCTATAGAAGCTGTCTGATCTGGGTCTGCTCTGCTTACTAATGGACTTTGATAGATCTGTTTATTTAGTTTCTAAAATGGCTACAATGTTCTACCTTCCACATTTCATTATATTTTGTCCATGAATATTCAGTAGGTATTAAAATTTTGAATAAACAGAGAACAGGGAAAGGGTTAATGTGAGTGCTGTGTTATAATAGTGGTCGGTCAGTAACCCATAACGTGCAGTAGAAAGTGTCTGATTAAATGCCTTGTCGTTGCAATTGTTACCGACTTCTTATTTGATAAAAAATTTCACTACTGACTGTGTGCCAAACACATTGGATCCTGAGAACAGTCTAGGTGAATATTGTATTATTTGGAGCCAATCAATTTGCAAATGTAAGTTAGGTTATACTTAGCATGACAAGGGTTAAACACAAAATGTGAAAGACTCACACTAAAGCACTATTTGAAAATGTACAAAAAATCTACAAGACCACATTCATTCTATGCAGATCCTAATTAGCCCTTTGTATATGCTTAACACATAACCCCCTAGTGACGCATTTTTGCGCCTCTTTAAAATTCACATTTTGAAACCATTGTGATAAATAGAGCATTTGCTCCAGTTTCATTCTAAAACTCTTTTTCTATAGTTAATGATCCTTTCGGTATATTTATTCAAAGAAGTTGGGTCTAAAAATAGCCTAGGAGAGAATGAGTTAACTCCATAAATACCCCTTTCTACGCCTATGCAAACAGTAGACCTAAATTAGATGGCTCCTGTAGGAGCTGTCTGATCAGGGTCTGCTCTGTTTGCTTATGAAATTATGTGTTTACATTACTTAAATGGTCCACATCTTGTGCATCTTTACACACGGAGTAATTAATAGCCAACACCTTCTCCAGAAAGCAACAAAATACAGAAAATTAAAAGTATATATTGTAGCTCATGTGTTAATGGATTCAACTTGGACTCCATTTTTACAAAGAAGAAATATGTATCCTCTTATATATAGACATTCTAACATTTAGTTATAAGAATTATAGTAACCCTAACCCCGACTGACTCACATTGGCAAACAGCCGGGATACCAATGAGGTGTGATTAACTCTGCGCCTCATCACGATCCAAGCTGTTTATTTTCTTGAATTGAAAGTTAGTAAAAATTTATAGCAGATCATTGTTTGAACAGATATAACTTGTTCATCAGGCTATGGGTTAAGTATGAATGCTTTTCACACAATCGAAGCAAAACACTTTTACACAATACGATACAATCATCAAATAACTCCAGAGAATGGTCAACTCTTTACTTCATAAATATTCAAGAAATACTGATGTCTTAAGTATTAATTTAAGATTCATTTTTATAATGGCATACAAATACTGGAAATGTTGGCCTTGGAAGAAAATGTCGAATCATGTCAATATAATTTCATAAGCAAACAGTGCAGACTCTGATCAGGCAGCTCCTTCAGGAGCCTATGGTCTTGGTCTACCCTGTTTGCAAAGGTGTATTTGTGAAGTAAAGGGTTAAAGAACTGGCATGTAAACAACACATACAAATGGGATATGTCCATCATACAATATCCTGTAAAAGTCTCAAATATGGATTAGTCATACTTGTCAGCTCCCTTCAAACTATTTCTAAATGAGTAATGCAACAAGGAAAAGGGCATTTGGAGATGTAGAATTGGGTATTTTACCCACTTCACCAAATGATATGGCAAGTCTACACTGTTTTCAATTGGTGACAAACTACGACAGCTGCAAGTCTCTCAGACATCCTTTTATAAGAACTGGTTAGGACTTGGATCCAGTTTACAAATATCCAAATGCTTTTTTCTCTATGGCATTACTCGTTTCTTATACAGCAGAATATTTTATATTCAAAACATTTGTTCCAGACATTATCTCCAATACTTGTCTAATACCATAAAGTAAAACATTATAATAACCAACAAGATATAATGAAGAGTCGAACAAGGTCTAGCTTTGGGGTCACAAGACGGGGGAACTTAATGTAGGATGAAAATTCTGAGGAAAGCTCCTATACGAGTTTTCTGCATTACTTTCTTATTGAATTAAGCAGTCAGCTGCTTTTAAAAGACACCACTATTCATGAAACCTTTACTCCCTAGATACGCCTTTATACACCTTTACAAACAGAGTAGACCTAAATCAGATGGCTCCTGTGCCATCGAATCAAAATCTGCTCTGTTTGCTTACAGACTAATATAGATATGATTAGTGATTCTACAGTTTCTATCCAGGTAAAAATTACCTGTGTAAATATGTCATTTTAAATAATAATAAAATTTAATTTTTTATGATGTTACAGTTTTTTACATGAATATTCATGGAGTAAAGGGTAAACCCTGTACTCCATGGATATTAATGAAAGTAATAATTACATGATAAACATTATTAGATCAATTTTTATAATAGTATATGAAAACAGGAATGTTTAGCACCAGCCACCTAGCACTGTAGAATTAGATCTTTATTATTCCTTAAGCAAACAGCAGACCCTGATCAGATGGCTCCTACAGGAGCTGTCTGATCTGGGTCTACTCTGTTTGCAAAGGCATATGCATATGGAGTAAAGGTTTACGTGATCACTATAGATACATTCTACTGTATCTTGATTTATGTACAACATCAGTAAACAACTATCAGATGTATATCAGAGCTCCAAATTATGGGACTATTTCCGATGCTGAAGTCTGTGTACCTCCGCTAAACTAACCCTTTACTCCATAGATACCCCTTATAACCCATTCCCTCATATCGACACCTCAGTAAACGTCACTTTTAGCCCATTCCCTCATATCGACACCTCAGTAAACGTCACTTTTAGCCCATTCCCTCATATCGACACCTCAGTAAACGTCACTTTTAGCCCATTCCCTCATATCGACACCTCAGTAAACGTCACTTTTAACCCATTCCCTCATATCGACACCTCAGTAAACGTCACTTTTTGAAACCATTGTTAATCACAATTGTTTTAAAACTAACAATTCTAAAAGTTCCCTTTTTTTCAGGTAAATCTTCCTTATCAAATAGGTTGGGTCTATAAACAAGTCTATACGGGATAGATCTAGATCAGATGGCTCCTGTAGTGGCAGTCTGATCAGCATTTGTTCTGGATGCTCATGTCTACAGGTTCTGCCATGGCCAAACATTTGTGTGTCCATATGCCAAATTAAAAATCATACAAGTTAATATTCATGAATTATTTGACAAATATTCATGAGGCAAACAGTAAGATGGTGATTACTCATTAGAAATGCCTCTGTGAGACGATTCTAACCAATAACGATAAAAGTGGGAATTTTTGTAAAATGCTAACCCTTTACTTGATCAAGAAACAATATATATGCATTTCCAAACAAAGAAGACCCAGATCAGACTCATACAGGGTAAGCTCCATTTGTTTGTAGAAAAAAATATATATGTGATATTGCACTTTCTGCTATGGCAAAACATTTAATTGTAGGCCATTGCAAAAAAATTGTCAATTAATGTTCATTAAGTCATTATTTCTTAATAGATAAATATTCATAAAGTAAAGAGTTAAGTTTACCCCTCGTACTAGAGCTCTCAACGATTTTTTTCCCTATATAACTGGTACCGTAAAACGGACCCTGTCACAATTTGAAACGGACCTTCACAATTTACAAGCAGGGTCCGTCGGACCCATTCACAAAGCTGTTATTATTTCACAATCGGCCTTTTACTTTGTACTTACACCAATTTTTTTACCAATATTTACATCGCTATATTCCCCTTTGCAAAGTTTTGTATCTCAGACGGTTTCTTGGGATAAAGTCCGAGGTATTCGAATTTCGTATCGCTTTTCTCGGACGCTTTTACAAGAATATGAATAAAACGTATGCGTCTTGGTCCGCAAATTTATAATCGGCCGAAAATTCTTTCAAAAGGTGATTCACAATTTTTGTAAAAACACCGATACTTTTTTCACAATTTTTTCCAAAACGACGCTAATTTTTCACAATTCAAGGGGTACCGGACCCATTCACAATCCCAGGAAAAAAATCGCTGGCTCTGTATACTATAAGAGCCCTAATCTCTTCAAACTACTGAGCATGAGAAATAGCATTGTCTAAGAAAAACATGTTACTCCTGTTTACAAATAATTCAAATAGAACAAACTGATCACAACTTCAACAGTCCATGTGTCTCTTTCTCTGTGACACACAATATGTTCATTCCACCACAGCTAGAGGTTGGTTTAACTACACCCGCAGTCCGGAGTTGGGTCCCCCAAGCATCTCGTACCTCACCTCTTGTGACCTACACATCAACACACAGCTGCAGATCATTCCCAGGAGCTGGAAAATAAAAACAAACAAATACATGTAACTTGTAATCGGAGGGCCCATGATAAAAAACAAGAGCACTGCATGCGGGTGATCATCTGTAGAGATATTTTAAGTTTTTATTTCCTAAGTCCATAGAGGGGCATAATCTTGTAACAAGACGGCCAGAATGGCCCAGATATCGCTCACCAGACAATCAGAGGAGAAGATTTTCAAAGTTTTCACTATATGTTTCTATTGAAAACTGGCCACCCCTGGGTCGGGGCCAATTTTGACCCCAGAGGCATAATTTATATAACTTTTGTAGAGGACATGAACATGATGCTATGTGCCAAATATGAAAGCTGATAACTTTCCAGTTTCAGAGGAGAAGATTTTCAAAGTTTTTACTATATGTTTCTATTGAAAACTGGCTACCCCTGGGGCGGGGCCAATTTTGACTCCAGGGGCATAATTTATATAACTTTTGTAGAGGACCTGAACATGATGCTATGTGCCAAAATATGAAAGCAGAGAACCTTCCAGTTTCAGAGGAGAAGATTTTCAAAGTTTTCACTATATGTTTCTATTGAAAACTGACCATCCCTGGGGCGGGGCCAATTTTGACCCCAGGGGCATAATTTATATAACTTTTGTATAGGACCTGAACATGATGCTATGTGCCAAATTCCAGTTTCAGAGGAGAAGATTTTCGAAGTTTTACTAAATATTTCTATAGAAAACAAAGCATCCCTGGGGCGGGGCCAATTTTGACCCCAGGGACATAATTTTTATCACTTTTGTAGAGGACCTGAATATGATGCTATGTGCCAAATATGAAAGTTGAGAACCCTGTAGATTCAGAGGAGAAGATTTTTAAAGGTTCAAATTGTTGGGATACCGGTTTATCGCAACACCCCTATTCAGAGAAGAAGATTTTTTAAAGATTTTCCTATGAAAAACTGATAAGCCCTTGGGCGGGGCCATTTTTGGCCCAGGGTCATAATTTGAACAATCTTTGTAGAGGACCATAAGATCATGCTATTTGCCAAATATCAAAGGTCTAGGCCTTACACTTTCAGAGAAGAAGATTTTTAAAGATTTTCCTATGAAAAACTGATAAGCCTTTGGGCGGGGCCATTTTTGGCCCGGGGGTCATAATTTGAACATCTTTGTAGAGGACCATAAGATCATGCTACATGCCAAATATCAAAGGTCTAGGCCTTACACTTTCAGAGAAGAAGATTTTTAAAGATATTCCTATGAAAAACTGATAAGCCCTTGGGCGGGGCCATTTTTGGCCCGGGGTCATAATTTGAACAAGATTTGTAGAGGATCATAAGATCATGCTACATGCCAAATATCAAAAGTCTAGGCCTTACAGTTTCAGAGAAGAAGATTTTTAAAGATTTTCCTATGAAAAACTGATAAGCCCTTGGGCGGGCCATTTTTGGCCCGGGGGTCACAATTTGAACAATTTTTGTAGAGGAGCATTAGATCATGCTACATGCCAAATATCAAAGGTTTAGGTCTTACAGTTTCAGAGAAGAAGATTTTTAAAGATTTTCCTATGAAAAACTGATAAGCCCTAGGGCGGGGCCATTTTTGGCCCGGGGGTCATAATGTGAACAACATTTCGTTCCCCCTAACCACTGACGCTTCTGACAAAATTTGGTTAAAATTGGGTCAGCAGTTTCCGAGGAGATGTCGTTTGAAAATGTGGACGGACGCCAGACGCCGGACGGATCGCGGTCACAATAGCTCATCCTGAGCCTTTGGCTCAGGTGAGCTAAAAAAAAACTAACATTGATGGAAAAGCCTTGCCACAAGGGATTCACATATTTACGGTTTCAAAATGATCTCAAGCCCAAACAAGAGGGCCATGAGGCCCTGAAGCGTTCACCTGAGATACCCCTGGGATGGGGCCATTTTTCACCCAAAAGTCATCATTTGTACAACCTTGGTAGAAAACCATAAGGCAAAGCTGCATGCCATCAATTAAAGGTCTAAGCCTTATGGTTTCAGAGAACAAGAGCTGTCCGCAGACAGCGCGCTTCACTTTCTTTAGTGCTGGATAGTGTAGTGGAAGATTAAGTCATAAAGGGGAGATAACTATAGCAAAATTAATTTTAGGGTTACCTGCCCTTGTGAAATGGGTCCCCCTTGTAATAGTTAACATGTATACCAAAGTTGAACCAAATATCTTGGACAGTTTCTGAGACATAGACCTGAACATAAAACTTAACCAACAATGAAAAATGTAAGTCAAAAAAGGGGCATAACTATGGCAAAATTAATTTTAGGGTTACCTACCCAAGTGAAATGGGTTCCCCTTGTGATAGTAAACATACATACCAAATATGAACCAAATATCTTTGATGGTTTCTGAGAAAAGGGACCTTAACAAAAAGGTTAACCAACGCCGACGAGAGGGTCATGACAATAGCTCCACTTTTTGAAAAAGTGGAGCTAAAAATAATATTTTATAATTTTTTTCCCCATGAAAAACTGATAAGCCCCAGGGCAGGGCCAAGTTTTGCCTGGAGGTTAGGGTCATAAGTTGAACCTTGGCAGAGGACCACAAGGCAAAGCTACATACCAAAGATGGAAGGTATGGGTCGTATGGTTTCAGGAACAAAGACTTTTTAAGGTTTTTCTTAAGTCTATGAAAAATTAATATGCCCCAGAGCGGGCCATTTCTTACCAAAGGGTCAAAGTTTGTACAATCTTGGTAGAGGACTTTATGGTTAAGCTGCATGTCAAATATTAAAGGTATTGGCCATATGGTTTCAGAAAAGTATTTCTCGCTTCTCAGACGTGCTAGATAAGCTGAGTTACTAAAAACAGCCGTACTAGAAATCCTTATCTGGAACACCCCTTGTCTAGTGTATTCATACGCGCGATTGGGTAAAACCAATACAAGGGAAGGAACTCTTACAGAATTATACCAACATTTCTAAAGGCAACAACCTTATAATTGAAATTAATATAAGTAATTAGCACGAATATGAAATTCTATTTATCATATAAAAACTTAAAAAGCCTATTTAATTAACCGAAGACGTTGTTTTGTAGTCACTCAGTCATCTATATTTTAAGCCAAAACGTAACGTTTGTGGTTGTCATAACAAATGACATCATTTTGGTGTCACGCCTAAAGTTATGCTGCAGTTTGTTGCTATTAGATATGGAAGTCATATTACGCAACGTAAAGTAGTACATTTGTACTTCACAAAATTTGTTAATTTACTTGGTTTTAGCGCGTATTTCAGAAAGAAAAATAATCAAGCATGGGTTTTGTTAAAGCCAGGGGGTTCTATAACCGAGGTTGGTCTGTTCCAGTCAGAAACGAGCTTTAAACGAGCTTTAGCGAGTTTCCGATAGGAACAGACCAACCGAGGGTATAGAAACCCCGTCTTTAACAAAACCCATGCTTGATTCTATTAATCTTTAAAGGTTTTCCTGTATAAGTCTATGTAAAACTGGTAAACCCCGGGGTGGGGCCATTTTGGTCTGGGGGTCATAATTTGAACAATCTTGGTAGAGGACTATCAAATAATGATGAATACCAAATATCAAAGGTCTGGGCATTTTAGTTTCAGAGAAGAAGATTTGCCTAAATGAATCAAAGGCCTGAATGGCCATAATGGCTTTCGGGTTTGATATGGATGTTAAAGGCATTTTAAAGCTCCTTATATAAGTGACACCCCCCCCCCATATACACAGTATCCAGCTGTGCTCCTGCAGGGTCCAGTCAGGGTCCATAGCCATAAGAGATAAAGTTATGCAATTATACATTGATCCTCTGTGATGCTAGCCCGCCTTATCAGTTTGTGTATCAGATGCTTGACAGTCAGCTCTCAAAATACACAGCATGGGGTTAATGGGTCAACATTCCTTTCGAAATGCCATTAAGTGTAAGGGGAGAAATTGGGGGACTTAATAACAATAACGTCTTGGAATTGATAAAAGTGATAATAACAACACATTTTTGTTAAACACTATGCCCCTGATTGTGACCAATATAAATTTGACCCGTAATGTGACATTTAACTGTTATATGACCTTGATTTTAATAAGTCCCCCCTCACCCCCCAAAAAACAAGAGATGTTTGTAAAACATGTATACCCCCCAGACCCCCTGACCTTTGATCTAGTGACCTCAACTATAGAGGTCATCTAGCGGTCATGACTAATCACCACTGATCATTTATTGATCTGAAAACATTTCACAAGTTAAGGTCATGGTGACATTGACCTTTGACCTAGTGACCTCAACAACTATAAGGGTCATCTAGTGGTCACGACCAACTACCACAGCAAGTTTGAAGATCCCGAAGCAAACCATTGAGCAGTTACTAATTGGAAACCATTTCATCAGTTAAGGTCATGATGACCTTGACCTTTGACCTAGTGACCTCAAAATTAATAGGGGTTATCTATCGGTCATGACCAACCACCATGTGCAGCAAGTTCGAAGATCCTAAGCCAAACCCTTGAGCAGTTATTGATCGGAAACTATTTCACCAGTTAAGATCATGGTGACCTTGACCTTTGACCTAGTGACCTAAAAAAAGACAGGGCTCGTCTAGTTGTCATGACCAACCACCTAAGCAAATTTGAAGATCCTAAGCCAAACCCTTGAGCAGTTATTGATTGGAAACCATTTCACCAGTTAAGGTCATGGTGACCTTGACCTTTGACCTAGTGACCTCAAAAACAATAGGGGTTATCTATCGGTCATGACCAACCACCTAAGCAAATTTGAAGATCCTAAGCCAAACCCATGAGCAGTTATTGATCAGAAACCATTTTACTAGTTAAGGTCATGGTGACCTTGACCTTTGATCTAGTGACCTCAAAAACAATAGGGGTCATCCAGTTGTCATGACCAACTACCACAGCAAGTTTGAAGATTCTAAGCCAAACCCTTGAGCAGTTATTAATCGGAAACCATTGAACCAGTTAAGATCATGGTGACCTTGACCTTTGATCTAGTGACCTAAAAAACAATAGGGGTCATCTAGTGGTCATTACCAACCACCACTGCAAATTTGAAGATCCTAAGCCAAACCCTTGAGCAGTTATTGATCGCAAACCATTTCACCAGTTAAAGTCATGGTGACCTTGACCTTTGACCTAGTGACCTAAAAAGCAATAGGACTCATCTAGTTGTCATGACCAACCACCTAAGCAAATTTGAAGATCCTAAGTCAAACCCTTGAGCAGTTATTGATCAGAAACCATTTTACCAGTTATGGTCATGGTGACCTTGACCTTTGACCTAGTGACCTCAAAAACAATAGGGGTCATCCAGTGGTCATGACCAACTACCACTGCAAGTTTGAAGATTCTAAGCCAAACCCTTGAGCAATTATTGATCGGAAACCATTTAACCAGTTAAGGTCATGGTGACCTTGACCTTTGACCTTGTTACCTCAAAATCAATAGAGGTCATCTAGTGGTCATGACCAACCACCACAGCAAGTTTGAAGATTCTAGGCCAAGTCGTTTATTAGTTATCGTTCGGAAACCATCGATCTACCGACCGACCGACATGTGCAAAGCAATATACCCCCATTTTTTCAAAAGGGGGGTATAATAAATAAATGTTCGCCTCCGTAAGTTGCACAGGCATGCCAGGTTCGAAGTATGCATGTGCAATGGCTACAAAGTTATTGCCAACATTATAGTTTGAGCCAAGCCAACAAACCAACAAACAGCGCAAAATCAGCCCCTCCCCCCCTTCAATTGATTGGGGGCATAAAAATATGACAGACTGAAACAAAAGGAGCCATCTCATGATCTGCTGTTTATATATAGACATGCTTCTAGCTTCTACTATGGCCAAAATAATATCTTAATTATATTCATGATGTCATTATTTCTTACATGAATATTCATGAAGTAAAGGGTCAATTAATGATTTCATGTCCAAAGCTGATGCAAAAACTGAAGCACAACATCAAAGTTATACAAAGCCTACCTATAATCCTACATTTCTTACACATAACATTTATTTTTCCATGTTCAGCACTCGTTTATTTTGAATAAATGTAGTCTGTGTACAAACTGAAGGTAGACTGTTTTTATTTTTAATTACTAAGTAGATCCATACATATACACACAATTACGGTAGTTGTTTGGAACCTGATGAAACTCAAATTCAGAACTACAGTCTGAAGTAGAGTTGTAATCTGGGAAAGACATTTCAACAAATTGCTACCTACTTTCGCTTTTACACGACACAAACGTCTTGAGCAAAACGACAGTGTCGGCGGCTCGGCGGTTACCCGATACATAGAAGAGACTCTATTTTCACAGTTGTTATTGACACGGGAATATAATTTGATTGAATATGTGTTGAAAACCTTCTATGGTTAATACTTACTTTGATAAGCCGATAGAACCCCGTGTTTTTACGGTTTTACTTCTTGTAAGACTTAGACTTGTGTTGAGGTTGGGTGCCATAGTCAAAACACGCTGTTCGATGCGTAATACATGTGTATATGGGAATTCCGAATTTCATTGGTTGATTATTTTAGATTTCTTTGACCTTGTCCTTTATGAAACTTCCTATTTCTAATTTGAGTACGGGTCAAACGGAAATGACCGAATGCGACGCAAAAGGCAGTTTGATTGGCTGAAGATGTAGGTCTATATGCTAATCAGTTACGAATGTGTATAAAAGTGCAATCGGAAACCTCGGCTATATTCCTTCTGCTTTAAAACGCCAAGGTGTTGCGAAAACTACGGTAAAAATATTCGTTCGCGTTTTCTTTGGAGTTTATTAAAATTCTGTATCTGTATCTGTATCTATACGTCGTAGAATCCTATATAGGCTTTTTCAAGACTTTTAAAAAGTTTATCTTTGTGTAGATTAGTAGTAATTATCTTACACAGCGAATTATTATTAAATACATGAAGAGTAAACAAATACATGAACATTTTACAACCAAACTAGTGCAGACTTGAAGAAAACTATTTTGTCTTGCGCATGTTCACTAGACAAGTGAACTCGTTGCCGTAAAGAGACCGATTGCTATATGGCTCCGAAATCCATAAAAACTGAAAAGCCCATGGGCGTGACCATTTTTGACCCAGGGGTCATAATTTGAACAATCTTTGTAGAGGACCATTAGATCATGCTACATGTAAATACCAAATATAAAGTTCTAGGCCTTAGTTTCAGAGAAGAAGAATTTTAAAGATTTTCTTATGAAAAACTGATAAGCCCCGGGGTGGGGCCATTTTTTTGGTCCCAGGGTGATAATTTTAACAAAGTTTGCAGAGGACCATTAGATCATGCTACATACCAAACATCAAAGGTCTAGGCCTTTCAGTTTCAGAGAAGATTCTCTTATGAAAAACTGATATGCCCCGGGGCGGGCCCATTTTTGGTCTGGGGGTCATAATTTGAACAATCTTTGTAGAGGACCATTAGATCATGCTACACACCAAATCTCAAAGGTCTAGGCCTTAAAGTTTCAGAGAAGAAGATTTTTAAAGATTTTCCTATGAAAAACTGATAAGCCCATGGGCGGGCCATTTTTGGTCCGTGAGTCATAATTGGAACAATCTTTGTAGATGAACATTAGACCATGCTACATACCAAAAATCAAAGGTCTAGGCCTTATAGTTTCAGAAGAAGATTTTTAAAGATTTTCCTATGAAAAACTGATAAGCCCTTGGGTGGGGCCATTTTTGGTCTGGGGGGGCATAATGTGAACAATATTTTGTTTCCCCTAGCCACTGATGCTTCTGACGAAATTTGGTTAAAATCGGGTCAGTAGTTTCAGAGGAGAAGTCGTTTGAAAATGTGGACGGATGCCGGACAACGGACACATCGCGGTCAGGTGAGCTAAAAAGGGTGCATAATTTTGTTAAAAAAAAGCCTTACAGTGTTATGGTTTTTGGTAAGATTGTAGTCCTTGTGATGGTGAAGAAGTGTGTGAAGTTTCATAAGACATGCATAAACAGTAAAGAAGTAATAGCCAATGTTAAAGTTTCCAGACGACAACACGGAGTTACGACAATAGATCGTATTTTTTCCTCCGAAAAACAAATGAGCTAAACATGAAATACAACAGTTTAAGGAGCAATACTTTGTAACAAAGTTCTTATGATGGACTCGACTCTTTAGTTTCTACCAATACCAAAATATCCTATGTACATTATTATGCAGCAAAAAATGGTATGAAGGGCAATGAGAGTGTTATAAATTAAGTTTCACATACCATGATAACGGCAAAAGCTACAGCGACTCCAGCAATATAGGTGAGGAAGTGCTTGAACTTGTTCTCCAGTTTGCTCAGGCATCCCTGTCAACCATAAAACTGACTACAGTATCCTTTACAAAACACAACACTTTGTCTACAAATATTTCCAAATCAATTTCAAAATGGATGACTACATCATGATCAGGGATATAATTGGCCTGGAAACTGAAATGGCAAATTCTGTTTTAGTGTGTTCTAAACAGTAAACTCATGAGCTAAAATGAGGTCCAGCAACGATGCCATGGTGGGGGTCCTGGTTTTTTTGGTCAAAAATGCAAAACTGGCTTTAAAGATGTATTCTGCTCAAATTTTCGAAAACTTTGCATAACAAAATGACTTCTGATTTACATGTAGGTAAACTATTAATCCTTTTCTTCATATTAATGCCTTTTCACACATTTGCAAACAGAGTAGAGTAGACCCATATCAGACGGCTCCTATAGGGTCAACTGTGTTTGCTAATAGAATTCAATGGATCGGTTTCTTTGGTATCTAAAATGGTTACAACGTTCCAACTTCCAAATTTCATTATAACTATTTTGTCCATGAATATTCAGTAGGTATTGAAATTTAGAATAAATATAGAACATGTGTGTTAAGTTTAGTGAGGATTGGACAAATACTTTCCAAGAAAGAGTCCGAACAAGATACTTTTAAAGTCATTTTTGCAAATAAATGGCTGCAATTCCTAAACAACTGAAGCGATTTACATGATTATCGAACTTGACCAAGATATAATGGCCACAAACATGTGTGTAAAGTTTTGTGTGTTCTGCTCTGTTTACTTAGGGCTGTTCCATTTAAATGTGTATGGGGGTACAGGAAGGCACTTTCAAATTTGGCCACCCACCCATAGAAGTTTTTTACTAATGCACAAACCAAATAGTACCATTTTTGCAGCGAAACCCACACACGTATAGCTGTTTTTAAAGCATTTAAATGGAACAGCCCTTACGATATTATATAGATATCATTCTACAGTTCCTGACCAACTAGTGTACATATGTCATTATAACAACTAATGTCATTAATAATCATGATGTCCACTCATACTCTGATCTTGAGCATGTTTTATTTACCAATTCTTACAAAGTCTTAGTGTCAACTGAGTGTCAAACAGCTTGGATATAGATGAGATGCTGATTACATCTTATCTGGATTCAAGCTGTTTACCAATGTCAGATAAGGATCAATCAATTCAGTCTGACCAGACTGGAATAATTTGTGAATAGTAAACTATATGCTATAAGAACAAGACTGGACATCAGCTTCCCCAAGATTATTCGCGTTTGTAGATCCCATTTAAAGGCCTACCATGTATGTGACACTTACTTCAGTATAGATGTCCTTGTTGCCTGGTTTGATAGTTCTGTTACAGAGAGTGATGTTGGCTACCCTGCAGCAGCTGGCCGGCACTTTACCAGTGTGGTTTGTTTTCCACTCACTAGCAGTATTCCAATCTGAGGCATTATCGATTCCACAGCATTTCAGCTAGAAAAAGAAGCAACAAAAGCCTTTACACAGCTATAGATACATGTAATACAGATCTATCTAAATCACCCATTTCTGAGTCAACTACCTTGTTGGTACTCCTGTGTTGGTACTCCTGTGTTGGTACTCCTGTGTTGGTACTCCCCGGCATTTCTAATGAGTACCAACAAGATAGGGTTTGGCTTAGAAATATATATACTTAACAAAAAAAGAAACTTTACATACTTTATGACCTGTTTTAGATGGTTAACGGTGACTTTATGTGAACGTTAGCGATATTTACTTATTGGCCTGAGTATAGACAGTACACCGGCACAAGATTTTGTGTAATTGTACTGTGCACGGGCTAGCACGCTTTTCACTTCCGGTTTTGACCACTTATGTCGTGTTGACCTATCCCGGGTTCATTTCAATTGCTTTTTCTTACACAGTCACACATACTCTTCATCACTGACACAAAAAAAACAAGAGAGTCGTCACGGGTGACAAATGCCCCCAAAGTGTTTGACACCGAAATGCATTTTGGCGGAAAAACAATACAATGTAATGCAGGTGTAACATGAAATTTTGATGCTGTTAAAAATAACACAGGAGTCAGTTCTTAACATTAGAAACAGAACCTTTGACAATTATGATAGCTAAGAAAAGAGCCAAGGGTCAAAACTTAGTTAAAAAGGACCCTAAGTAATTCGCAACGTTAAAAAGGACCCTGGGTTGATTGTCAACGTTTAAGGTATAGGAGATATGCTCTGGACAAGCTTTTTGTATCTGGTAAGGTATAGGAGATATGCTCCGGACTGTAAAATTGAGGTCAAAGGTCAAGGTCAAGGTCAGTGATCTGAAAATGGTACACGACTCTCCGCCATTCCAAGATGAACTCACAAACCAAATTTGGAATCCGTAGCTGGTAAGGTATAGGAGAAATGCTCAGGACAAGCTTTGTGTAAAATCGAGGTAAAAGGTCAAGGTCACAGTGACCTGAAAATGGTACGTGACACACCTCCATCCCAAGATAAACTCACACACCAAATTTGGAATCTGTAGCTGGTAAGGTATAGGAGATATTCTCTGGACAACCTTTTTTGTAAAATCGAGGTCGACGGTTAAGGTCAAGGTCACAGTGACCTAAAAATGGTACACGACATTCCTCCATCCCAAGATGAACTCACACACCAAATTTGGAATCCATAGCTGGTAAAGTATAGGAGATATACTCCAGACAAGCTTTTTGCAGCTGGTAAGGTATAAGCTTTTTGTAAAATCGAGGTCAAAGGTCAAGGTCACAATGACCTGAAAATGATACGCGACACTCCGTCATCCCAAGATGAACTCACATACAAAAACTTTGGATCCGTAGCTGGTAAGGTATAGGAGATAATTTTTATACTCCGGACAAGCTTTTGGTAAAATCGAGGTCAAAGGTCAAGGTCATAGTGACTTGAAAATGGTACGCGACACTCCTCCATCCCAAGCTGAACTCACACACCAAAATTGGAATCCGTAGCTGGTGAAGTATAGGAGATATACTCCCGACAAGCTTTTTGCAGCTGGTAAGGTATAAGCTTTTTGTAAAATCGAGGTCAAAGGTCAAGGTCACAGTGACCTGAAAATGATACGCTACACTCCGTCATCCCAAGATGAACTCACATACCCAATTTTGGATCCGTAGCTGGTAAGGTATAGGAGATATTTTTGGACAAGCTTTTTGTAAAATCGAGATTAAAGGTCAAGGTCAAGGTCACAGTGACCTGAAAATGGTACGCGACACTCCGCCATCTCAAGGTGATCTCACACACCAAATTTGGAATCCGTATCTGGTAAGGTATAGGAGATATGCTCCGGACAAGCTTTTTGTAAAATCGGTCAAAGGTCAAGGTCACAGTGATCTGCAAATGGTACGCGACACTCCTCCATCCCAATATGAACTCACACACCAAATTTGGAATCCTTAGCTGGTAAGGTATAGTTGATATTCTCCGGACAAGCTTTTTGTAGCTGGTAAGGTATAACCTTTTTTTAAAATCGAGGTCAAAGGTCAAGGTCAAGGTCACAGTGACCTGGAAATGGTACGCGGCACTCAACCATCCCAAGATGAACTCACACACCAAATTTGGAATCTGTAGCTGGTAAGGTAAAGGAGATATGCGCCGGACAAGCTTTTTGTAAAATCGGTCAAAGGTCATGGTCAAGGTCACAGTGATCTGAAAATGGTACGCGACACTCCTCCATCCCAAGATGAACTCACACACCATATTTGGAATCCTTAGCTGGTAAGGTATAGGAGACATACTCCGGACAAGCTTTTTGCAGCTGGTAAGGTATAAGCCTTTTTTAAAATCGAGGTCAAAGGTCAAGGTCACAGTGACCTGGAAATGGTACGGGACACTCCGTCATCCCAAGATGAACTCACACACCAAATTTGGAATCTGTAGCTGGTAAGGTAAAGGAGATATGCTCCGGACAAGCTTTTTGTAAAATCGGTCAAAGGTCATGGTCAAGGTCACAGTGATCTGAAAATGGTACGCGACACTCCTCCATCCCAAGCTGAACTCACACACCAAATTTGGAATCCTTAGCTGGTAAGGTATAGGAGATATATTCCGGACACGCTTTTTGTAGCTGGTAAGGTATAAGCTTTTTTTAAAATCGAGGTCAAAGGTCAAGGTCAAGGTCACAGTGACCTGGAAATGGTACGTGACACTCCGCCATCCCAAGATGAACTCACACACCAAATTTGGAATCTGTAGCTGGTAAGGTAAAGGAGATATGCTCCGGACAAGCTTTTTGTCAAATCAAGGTCAAAGGTCAAGGTCACAGTGACATGAAAATGGTACGCGACACTCCGCCATCCCAAGATGAACTCACACACCAAATTTGGTATCCGTAGCTGATGTGACAAAGGAAATATACTCCGGACAAAAGGTACACACACCCACACACTCACCCACCCACACACACACACACCCACACACGCACAGTGCGATCACTATATGCCGCCAAAGCCTAGCTTTGGGGGCATAAAAAATTGATTACAATTTTGACTGAAAATGGGAATGCTTTGGCTAGCTGAAAATCAGCGAAATCAGGCTGTCGATATGCTTAGATCTGGCATGTCTGTAAATGACATTGCTCTTCATTTTGGGTGCTCTAGGAAAACCATTCACAACCTGACAACTCAGTATGCAACTACTGGGTCAGTTATGGATAGTCCGAGATCAGGTAAGTCCCTGGTGACGTCACTTAGAGACGACCGCCACATTACGTTAACGCATTTACGTAATCGCTTTACCCCAGCAATGGTAACTGCACGGCTGCTCAGGGTCACGACTCAGACGATACGTAATTGTCTTAGACAAGATAGAGCACCAATTTGTGCGTATCGATCTTATACAGGACAAATTCTAACTGCGTGTCACAGACCCACCCGCTTAGCTTGGGCTCGACGTCACAGGCACTGGACCCGAGCCCAATGGCGAAACGTGATTTTTACCGACAAGTCTCGCTTCAGGGTAAGCTTTGCTGGCGATAGGGTCAGGCGACGGAACAAGCGATTTGGCCAATGTTGCGTGCAGGAATGAGGCAGGTTTGGCGGTGACAGTGTCATAGTTTGGGCGGGCATAATGGACAATCAGAAAAAAGATTTGGTCATTGTTCCGGGCAACCTTAATGCAGTTGGGTATGTGAACATCCCGAGGAACAATCTCCTCCCATTTATGCAAAATCGGGGTCCGGGAGTGATTCTGCAGCAGGAAAACGAGAGACCCCACACAGCTTGTGTTACGACAGTTTTTGGCTCAGAACAGCATCAACGTCTTGCCATGGTCGAGGGTTTCGTCCGACTAAAACCCCATAGAATACATATGGGACGAGCTTGGGCTTCGGGTACGCATTAATCACCAAATCAACAATGTCAATCACCTGAGACATGCCCTCCTTGTTGAATGGCAGAACATACCCAATGACGTCATTCGCTGTCTCACAAATTCCATGAGGAGGAGAATAGCAACCTGCATTAGGGCCTACAGCTTTTGGACACGCTATTAACACAACTTAATGCACATTGGTATTCAGACTAAAATATTTCTTCACATTTTTGTGATTTTGAAATCGACCTCTATGTCTTTTGACTTTCATTTCACTCACAGACATTGCTTCCAAGTTTCATATTACATTTACATACGTACACTGTATTGTTCCAGAGTGACGTTATAACCATCAGTACCCCATGTAAAGTTTCTTTTGTTTGCAAAGAATAAATATTTTACCTAGATTTCCTTTAACCCTTTACTCTATGAGTATTTATGTAAGCAATAATGACAGCGTGAATATTAGTATATATCTTTACAATATCACATGGACACAGGAAGTTTTTACCACGGCAGAAGCTATAGAATCATATCTATATTATTGCATAAGCAAACAGAATAGACCTTGATCAGGCAGCTTCTACAGGAGCCGTCTGATCTGGGTCTAATCTGTTTGCAAAGGTGTAGAAAAACTATTTGTGGAGTAAAGATTTCACCATGATATCCTCTCATTTACAGCTGCTGTCTTTAGCAAAGTTTTGTGTTTAACCCTTTATCTAAAGAATATTCATGCTAATAATAATAACATCATAACTATTTATTGGCTGCATTATTATAATGGCACATGGAAACTATTGCTATGGTAGAAACTGCAGAATCAGATTAGCATGAATAGATGTCTATAGATGTCTGTCTCAGGGCAAGGCTTAACCCTTTCCTTCATATAAACGTTTTTTTTCACGCCTTTGCAAACAGAGTAGGAGCAGTCTGATCAGGGTCTGCTCAGTTTGCTTAAAAGGAATAATATAGATCAGATTTCTACCAACACAAGAAAACCTTCTGTACTTATGCCATTATAAAAATCATACATTCATGAATGATGCAATTGTAAAATTAAGCTAATTAATATTCATTATTTTAAAATCAATATGTATTGAGTAACGGGTTAAGACTGGTTCTTCTGTACAATACCTCTCTCTGCAGATAGTCCACCTGGTCTTCCGTGGCTGTTGTCTCATTGTTGTACTTATTCACAGCATCTTGTAAGCCATCATGTACACTCTTCCTTAGCTGAAACACACATCACAAGTAGACGATAAAACCATACAACATGACAAAGAATGAATTATCCAATGTAGCTAGAATTATAAATATATGGGAGTAACAATAAACCAGGTGAATATTAATATAAGCAATAATAACTATGAGCAAGAGGGCCTAGATGGCCCTTAATCGCTCACCTGATTACCATAGACTTAAGATTATAGCTTGGTAGTCTCAGGATGGGGCCAATATTGACCTAAGGGAAAAATGTTAATAGTGGATCATGAGCAGTGGTTCTGGAGAACAAGATTTTCAAAGAATTAGAATATTGATTTTATCAAGACAATCATTCTGACCAATGAAGATTGGGCTAAAAGATTTGGTTGTTAAACAACTTTTCTAAGATATGACCTAGTGGCCTACTTTTTGGCCCCACTTTACCCACTTTCAAACTCTCCAAAGATTTTATCAGGACACTCATTCTGACTAAGGTTCATGAAGACTGGGCTATAATTGTGACCTCTAGCGTGTTCACAAGGTTTTACTACCATTTGACCTAGTGACCTAGTTTTAGACCCCACATGACCCACTTTCAAACTTATCTAGGATTCTAACAAGATAATCACTCGTTCAAATTTTATTAAGACAATCATTCCGACTAAGTTTCATGAAAATTGGACAAAAAAATTGTGACCCCTAGCATGTTCACCAGGTTTTTCTACTATTTGACCTAAAGACCTAGTTTTTGACCCCACATGACCCACTTTCAAACTTATCTAGGATTCTAACAAGACAATCATTCTGAATAAGTTTCATGAAGATTTGACAAAATATGTAAACCACTAGTGTTAACAAGGTTTTCCTTCTGTTTTACCTAGTGACCTAGTTTTTGACCCCACGTGACCCACTTTAAAAGATGTCCAAGATTTTATCAAAACGATCATTCCTATTTAAGTTTCATGAACATTGGACAGAAAATGTGACCTCAAGAGTGTTCACATGGTTTTTCTACTGTTTGACCTGGTGACCTAGTTTTTGAACCACATGACACTTTCGAGCTCGTCAGAGATTTTATCAGGACAATCATTGTGATAAAGTTTCATGAAGATTGGGCCGAAAATGCGACCTCTAGAGTGTTCACAAGGTTTTTCTTCTATTTGACCTGGTGACCTAGTTTTAGACCCCACATGACCCACTTTCATACATGTCCGAGATTTTATCAAGACAATCATTCTGATTTAAGCTTCATGAACATTGGACAGAAAATGTGACCTCTAGAGTGTTCACAAGGTTTTTCTACTATTTGTCCTGGTGACCTAGTTTTTGACACCACATGACTCACTTTCAAACTCGTCCGAGATTTTATCAGGACAATCATTCTGACAAAGTTTCATGAAGATTGGGTTCAAAATGCGACCACTAGAGTGTTCACAAGGTTTTTCAACTATTTGACCTGGTGACCTAGTTTTAGACCCCACATGACCCACTTTCAATCTCTCCTAGATTTTATCAGGACAATCATTGTGATAAAGTTTCATGAAGATTGGGCAGAAAATGCGACCTCTAAATTGTTCACAGGGTTTTCACACTATATGACCTAGTGACCTAGTTTTTGACCCCAAGTGACCCACTTTCGAAATCGTCCGAGATTTTATCAAGACAATCATTCTGACCAAGTTTTATGATTATTGGACTAAAATTGTGACCACTAGAGTGTTCACAAGCAAATTGTTGACAACGCACGATACACGAATATAATGAATAATAAGCAAACCTATTTTATATGATATTTAAGCAAAGTCAACAAAATGTCTACATGTTTTAGACTACTCGTCTGGCCTTAGTAACACAACAAAATTCTTCAGTTTCATCACAAAGGGCCCTTGAAACGGCAGTCATTTCAGTCCGGTGGCCCTAGTTATACAGTAACCCTTTCAGTCTCACACTGGACCCCTTATCCCCTTTCAGGTTAAATATTCATATAAGAAATAATGACATCATGAATATTTATTAGCCCACTTTTTATAATGGCATAAGCACACAGATATCCAATTTCTAATCTCAACAATTTCTTAAGTTTACAGCTTATTGCAGGTCTAAAGTAATGCTGAAAACTCCTGTAGTTTTTCAGACATGATAGTATTCATTTCATAACAAGTCTGTACTGTATATTATCCAATTCGATATATCAAAGTTCAACTGTATGTCTAAATGAAATGCCAAAGAGTATCATATATAACTGTAGCCATGACACTTTGAACCTAGAGTTACTGGCCATCTCATCAAGATCCAAATTGCCTGACGTACAGTAACAGTGAATTTTCATGTAAGTGACATTATGACAATTAATTAGTGGCATTTTCATAATGAAATTTGAACACTGGAAGTTTTCACCATGACAGAAACGTTTGCATCAGACCTATATTAGTTCATAAGTAAACAGAGAAAATTCAGCAGAAGCCATCTATTTTGAGTCTACTCTAGGTTTACCCTGTTTTCAAAGGTGTATCTATGAAATAAAAGGTTATGCCTAGGTCTTAAATCATGCTCTAGCATAAAATATGTGTAGATCTATATATTAATTAAAATCACTACTTATTACATATTATTAATAACCCGCAGTTGTACATTCAATTACATTACTTAAGACCTCATTTCGAGGGTTTTCTGTGACGAAAGGAGCAAATAATCCGTTTTCCCCATAAATGTCATCAATACATTAATGATGTGTTCATATATTCAGGCTTGTATCAGTATATTAATGCCATAAAATATATGTCCATATCATTTATAATAACTAATAAATAGCCGTTCTTAATTTTTAATCTTCCTTTCGCCTCCTTTCGCCAAAAATCCTCCTTTCGTATTTAATCATACCCGGTTTTGCAACATTTTAGACATTTCCTCGGAGATAATCGTTGATGATATTTCCGTTGCGGTATTACATTTTGTATTAGCCCCGACCATAAGAGAAATAATTTTCTAGTATTTTCATTTCCAAAATACAAACAATTATACAGTGGAAACAATTCTGTCAACCTGTTTCCAACTATATAGAATTGTATTATTCCAAACATACTGTTTTACACTCACAAACCACAAATTACAATTGCACCATATTCTCACAAGTCTTGATAAATCAGCCCTCCTACCAGTGAAATTCCACTGAAAGCGTTCCATATAGACGCGCAAATAAAGACAGACAGATTAGATAGATAGATATCATGAATACTAATTTAATTACATTTTTTATAATGACATATTAACACAGAAAAAATTTGCCAATGCAGAAACTAAAATAAGATCTATATCATTATTTCATGAGCAAACACAGCAGATAGCTCCAATAGGAGCTCTATGATCTGGGTCTAACTCTATTCGCAAAGGCATAAAATGGTGTATTTATGGAGTAAAGGGTTAAGATGTACATGTTTTAACATGTTTATTTTATGCTATTGTATGGTAAACATATTCATAGCTGGTAAAAAAGACATTGTTTCAAATTATATATATGAAAATCATTTTCACATACATGTACACCATTCAACTTTGTCTTTTCTTAAAACACTGATCAGTGACGGGTGTGTTTTCTTTACAAATGTACTTACGTCTTTCCTGAAGACATATCCAAGTACACCTGCCGCCACCAGAGCTGTCAGAACCATCACCAAGAGGATGAAAAACTGAAAAACAATATACAACTTTGAAACATTGAGATATCAAAGGCCATGGTCCCCTCTCCCCTTCCCTCCCTCCCTCTCCCTCAAAACTGATATATACAAAGTTACTTCATTAGGAAGGATCCAGATCCACCCAAGATGTTTTTCACACAATACAAAAACTTACCAGATGTCTTCCTGTTAGTGCTGTAACTATATTCAAGTATGTTCACTTATGACATGTATATCACTTATGGATATGCAATAGTCAACTTTACTTGAGAGAAACGCTCTCAAGCACATTTGCAAACTTAGCAGACCCAGATGAGACGGCTTGTGTAGGATCTGGTCTGTTTGCTCATGAAGGGATATACAGTAGATCTATACATTTGTACATGTTACATGAGCTGTGTATGTTACAGGAGCTGTGCATGCTACATGAGCTGTGCATGTTACAGGAGCTGTACATGTTACATGAGCTGTGCCACAAAAACCTTATCTTCAGCTCCTTGTTAACAGTATATTTAGACAAATGGTGTAATTTCTAGTCTATTCTGCTTAAATAATTAGCAGTATAATGTACCTTATCTTATAGATTGAATGCAAAACTGTGGTAACTATGTTATAGGACAAAGTCTCGATGACCATTGCAAATAATTTGGATCCATATGAGATGCAACTAAATGTCTCATCAGCATCCAGATTGTTTGACATTGATTAGAAATGAAAGAAAAATTAATGTTGAAAATTTAGGGGGAAAATGATTCATAAATGTTTATACATGTACGGTAAAGATTTGATAATACGTTAATTTGGTTAATACATTTCCTTTGATAAAATGTTTAGATTGGCGAGTCCCAGCCAAATGCCATCTTTATCTTTATTGCAAAAGATCAGATACAATGTTCTTGTTTTCAACGTTTTTCCGGTTTTGAATGTTCGAGAGATTGTCCCAAACCGCTAATAGCTGTAGTTATAACGTTTTGACGACAACGGTCATGCGTGGGAATTGATTAACCGTGAAAATTGCTCAAAAGACGTGTTTGCAAACACATTAGCAAATACGCAAACTTAGAGTCATTACTTTACACCTAATTGTAATGGCATCTTTCGTTTAATAGTGAATGAATACGTTTGTTCAGGATCAATCAAAACTAGAACTGTAAGCCACAGGCTAACGAATACCCCCCACCTGGCTGCTTGTCAGAACACCTAGCTATCATCAATCTGAACATATGTACATATAGAAACATGAAGAGATTTGTAAAACCCAATTTATGTAAAAAAAATGACAAGATGTTCAGCAATAAAGAAAAATGTAATATTCAATCCAAGATCAATCACAAACATAAATGAAGCAACTTTTACCAAATATTGTCAAGTCCAAAAAGGGAGATAAGGCTGTTGTTAAAATTCAAAGAAGTGTTATGGCTGCTGCCAGACAATGTCATCCAATAAGTTCAAGCAGCTTTGTTTATATTTGTGAAGTGTCAACTCCAAAGTTCTAAACAAATAGGTACATGTACCTTTTCAGAAAAACCTTAAGTTCAAGGTCGGACCATAACTCTGGGAAAAATTATTCAACCAGACCGATATTCGAACTTAAGCTGCAACTCATCTAGATTTAGACTTATGTCAAATAATAAAGTTAATATCTCCAAGCACTTCCAAAGAAAGATCGGAATATTGAAAATTTGATAAAAAAAATTAAGTTCAAGGGCCATAACTCTGGCAAAAATTATTCAACCAGACTGAGATTGGGAATTAAGCTGTAAGTCATCTAGATTTAGCTTTATGCCAAAAATAAAGTTAAAATCTCCAACAACTTCCAAAAAAGTCTGGAAAATTCAAAATTTGAAGAAAAAAATTGAAGTTCAAGGGCAATAACTCTGGAAATAATTATTCAACCAGACTGAGATTGGAACATAAGCTGTAACTTATCTAGATTTAGACGGACGGACGGACGGACAGACTGATTCCAGTATACCCCCCCCCAAACTTCGTTGTGGGGGGTATAATAAAGAATTAATAGCTGCGAATTGCTGCTTCAATTTAAATCATTCACTTTCTGTTGAGATTCGGTCCGAGTTTTATTATTACCGCACCGTTGAATCTGATCTGTCAAAACTCAAGTCTGATTTATAGTTACTTTCGTGCTTTTTTTAATCTGCGTCCTGTTAAAACTATGACTGTTTGGAACCTGATCTCGATCCAATTTTATAAAATGACGTCTTATTCTAAGAGCTGTATTAAGCCTGGGAAAAAATCGAAAGTTCCACTCGACATCATTCGTCTGCCATTTGCAATATGAAAAGAAGGTGTTTACAATAGAGAAAAGTGTTTATAGGGTCTGAAATCTTTATTTTATAATGCAATCGTGGGAAACGTGGACGTTTCTCCGTTATAGCGTTTTCTTTACCACGGTCCCTTGCGAAATGTTATAAACAATCTTTACTGTATTAACACATTCTGTCATAGGCTATTTTAAGACCAAACCACTTTGAATAAATCAACTGAAAATGAGCATTTACTAAAAAAAAAAAAAAAAAAGAAAAGTTTTAGAATTGTGCAGTTTTGAAACCACTGTGATAAATAGAGCATTCTCTCCTATGGAGCAAGTGCTCTATTTATCACAATGGTTGCAAAAGTGACTTTTACAGAGGCAACAATAGGTGTCAATATGAAGGAATGAGTTAATGTAACTACAACATGTTTGCACAAAACCACTGACCTCAATGCACAGCTTAATTCAATCATGAATGCATGTACAGTATTACCCTTCTAAACAGGAATTCTAATAGGGAAACAAGATGTGCTTGTGTAACACTATGCCCCCTGATTATCGCCAATATAAGTTTAACCCGTAATTTGACCTTTGGCCTTGATATATGACTTCGACCTTAATAAGTCACCTCTATCCCAATGTTAGTTGTCCTCAAACAAACATGGCAAAAACAATATTGGGGCGGGGGAGGGGGAATTAAAAATTAGATACCTCCTACAGGAGCTTTCTGCATGACTTTCACCCAGCATTAAGCTGCCACCTGCCTCCAAGATCGATATTTATACTAAATCTAACGTCCAGTTCAGGAGTTTTACTGAGGGGTTGTAATGTGTTCTTACCACAGCTAGGAGACATTTGTTTTCCTTAAAGGCAGCAATACAGCCTAGGCACCCAATTATGAAGAGAAAGGTGCCAACAGCAATCACAATGCCAGCCGGAGCCAAAATAAAGTTGGAGCTTGTCAGGTCATCAAAATGCTTGTATGTGTGGAATACGTAGGATCCCAAGAAGATGAGTCCTGCAGCTGCGCCCTGTAAATAGCAACAAACATAAAGTTGGCTATACCAGAACATCCATGTTACCGCATGTATATCAGTTACAAACTTCTATTAAGGCCATCATTACAAACATATTTGCTGGTGGTGACTGTGACTATTCATACAATGTTAGAGATGTGTAGGTAAGACGATAATTCTAACGCTGACTACCATCCACATCAATTTGTCAACCTGGGTCCCTGACTAATGGTAGTTAATGTACATACGGGAAAAGGATTGATATTTTCTTCACAAATGTACTTCTATGATAAAAGGAAAATATCGGTTAGCCTTAACCCTTTCCTCCATAAATACGCCTTTGCAAACAGAGTAGACCCAGATCAGATGGCTCCTATATGAGCTGTCTGATCTGGGTCTACACTGTTTGCTTATTATATAATATAGATATGATTCTACAGTTTCTGCCATGGCCAAAAATTCCTGTGCCTATATGCTATACTAATTAATCTTATTAATATTCATGACGTCATTATTTCTTACATGAATATTCATGATTGAAAGGATTAACTCTTTTACTTGATAGAGAAGCCTTTGACATGTTTGCAACCAGAGTAGACCCAGATCAGATGATTCTTATATGAGTCATCTGATTAGGGTCTCATCTATTTGCTTATTGAATATCTTAGATTTTATTCTATTCCATCTGTCATAGCAATGTATTCAAATTAGACTAGTTAACCATTTACTCCACAGCTATGCCTGTTAATGGCTGTCTGATCAGGGTCTACTCTGTTTGCTAATGCAATTACATGTATATAGATCTGATACTACAGTTTCTACCATGGCAATAAATTCCAATTTTCATAAAAGATAATTATGTCATTATTTACAGAAATCATTAATACATGTATTCTGTTCATGGTGTCATTATTTCTTACATGAATATTCCTGGAGTAAAGGGTAAATTAAAATTCTTATTTGGTGGAGTTATGAATATTGATGAGCTATTAGGTTATTCAAGATGCTACACATAGTACTACACATGCTGCGACCATTGTAAATCTTAGGTGACATGTGGTACGCATTTACCTACACAAGCTATTAAATATTCATGAGTTACAGGTCAGTGTGGAATCTGGGCTATGTATATTCCACTATCAGTATTCATGATCGTAGGATTGCATATACAGTAAAACCTCAAATATTCGACCACTCAAACACCTTCCATTATTGATCTTTAACACAGATGGCAGCTTAAATAATGCATGGTGTAGGTCATGCAGAAAGCTCCTCTAGGAGCTTTCTGCATGCCTTTCATCATGCATTAAGCAGCCACATGCCTAAAATCAGTAAAATGATGTCAATTCCCCATTACTAAACTTTGAATAATCAAGGTTTTACTGTAACTAGATTAGTACTTGACAACCTTGGGGGTGCTACTTATCCTTCTGATAAGAACTATGGGGAAATGCACAGGAAGGGGGGGGGGGATCAGTTTAATCACGATGAGCGAAGATGTATTTATATATCAGTTACTTAGGTTGTTGTGTTATCACTAAATCCACCATGTTACACATGAAAATTTATAAGTGAAGACATCATGTTTATTAACCCTTTTCCTGTGTAATATTCATGATTATTAACCCTTTTCCTGTGTAATATTCATGATTATTAACCCTTTTCCTGTGTAATATTCATGCCAGAAATGACATCCTGAATATTTATTAGCTAATTTTGTATAATGGCATATACACATATGTACACAGAATAGTTTGGTATTGGTAGCAACTGTAGCTCTATAGTCACATCTATCATAATCATAAGCAAAGAGAGCCGACCCTGATCAGACAGCTTCTATTGGAGACAAAGTGTAATTAGATTACATTGTATTTCTTTAACCCTTTCCTCCATAAATACGCCTTTCTACGTGTAATTACCACTTCTTGAAACCATTGTGATAAATAGAGCACTTGCTCCTATAGGAGCAAATGCTCTATTTACCACAATGGTTTCAAACTACAAAATTCTAAAATTTTACTTTTCTCTAGTAAATGCTCCTTTTGGGTAGATTCATTCAAAGAGGTTGGGTTTAAAAATAGCCTATAGAGGAATGGGTTAATGGTATAACTATAACATTTATATGTAACATTGTAAGAAATGATGACATCATGATTATTACATGTACCGTACTTAGATTAGATAAACAAAATTATAATAGTATATGAACACAGGAAGTTTTAGCCCTGGCAGAAATAGTTGGGCATCCATTTGAGGAAAATGTGTCGAGTCATGGCATTAAATAGTAGAATTTGGCATGCACTGGATATGTAATGTTTGATGTCTGAGTAATCAGAAACTGCTCCTTGCCACCTGAAAATTTGCCCTTGTTTCTCTTAATTAGGTCAAAGGTCAACTAAGTGCATATTTTATATACGTTATTTGAGAAATCATTACACCTTTATCAATTTTAGGTGTAAAATAACAAACATGGTACCAAAATGAAGGTTAAACATTGGCCTTTTATTTGCACTTACTTTGTGTAAAATATATTATTTGAATATTCATGAATATTAATGAGAACATCAAACAAGAGGGCCATGAGGCCCTGAAGCACTCACCTGAGATAACCCCAGGGGCGGGGCCATTTTTGACCACAAGAAATCATTTGTACAACCTTGGTAGAGAACCACAAGGCAAAGCAGTATGCCATTATTTAAAGGTCTAAGCCTTATGGTTTCAGAGAAGAATAATATTTTATATTTTTCCCATGAAAAAATGATAAGCCCTGAGACAGGGCGAAGTTTTGCCCAGTGGTCAGGGTCATCAGTTGAATATTCTTGACAGAGGACCACAAGCCACAGCTACATATTTGTAGAGGACCATTAGATCATGTTACATACCAAACATAAAAGGTCTAGGCCTCACAGTTTCAGTAGATTTTTAAAGATTTTCCTATGAAAAACTGATAAGCCCTTGGGCAGGGCAATTTTTGATCTGGGGGTCATAATTTGAACAATCTTTGTAGAGGTCCATATGATCATGCTACATACCAAAAATCAAAGGTCTAGGCCTTACAGTTTCAGAGAAGAAGATTTTTAAAGATTTTCCTATGAAAAACTGATAAGCTCTTGGGCGGGGCCATTTTTGGCCCGGGGGTCATAATTTGAACAACCTTTGTGGAGGACCATAAGATAATGCTACATACCAAAATATCAAAGGTCAAGGCCTTACAGTTTTAGAGAAGAAGATTTTTAAAGATTTTCCTATGAAAAACTGATAAGCCCTTGGACGGGGCCATTTTTGGCCAGGGGTCATAATTTGAACAACCTTTGTAGAGGACCATAAGATCATGCTACATACCAAATATCAAAGGTCTAGGCCTTACAGTTTCAGAGAAGAAGATTTTTAAAGATTTTCCTATGAAAAACTGATAAGCCCTTGGGCGGGGCCATTTTTGACCCGGGGGTCATAATTTGACCCGGGGGTCATAATTTGAACAATCTTTGTAGTGAACCATAAGATCATGCTACATACTAAATATCAAAGGACTAGGCCTTACAGTTTCAGAGAAGAAGATTTTTAAAGATTTTCCTATGAAAAACTGATAAGCCCTTGGGCGGGGCCATTTTTTGCCCGGGGTCATAATTTTAAAAATCTTTGTAGAGGACCATAAGATCATACTACATACCAAATATCAAAGCTCTAGGCCTTACAGTTTCAGAGAAGAAGATTTTTAAAGATTTTCCTATGAAAAACTGATAAGCCCTTGGGCAGGGCCATTTTTGGCCCGGAGGTCATAATGTGAACAACGTTTCGTTCCCCCTAGCCACTGATGCTTCTGACAAAATTTCGTTAAAATCGGGTCAGCAGTTTCAGAGGAGATGTCTATTGAAAATGTGGCCGGATGCCGGACGACAGACGCCGGACACATCGTGGTCACAATAGCTCATCCTGAGCCTTTGGCTCAGGTGAGCTAAAAACAGTAAAAAATCATTAAAATCAACATATAACGATGATACATGATGTCATTTCTTCGTCATTATTGCTATTTAACAAATATAAATTATGTTAAAATAAAGGTTAGACAGACTGCTACTGAAAAGAACTGTGTGCAGTCATACCAGCTATATTTTATGCACACAAATGTCATACTTCTTAAAGTAAAGTGGGTGGGGTAAATGAACACCTAAACAAAACGTTCAGTTCTGTTTAAAGTAACTAATTAATTATGGATATTTTCTTGGTTGGTACAACTAACACCATCGCAAACACATGTTAGTGTATTTTTAAGCCACTTTGAAGCAATTACAGCGAATAGATTTGCACTTGGTTTTGCACCCAGAACTTGTTCAATGCAAGCATCAAGTGCAGTTGGTACATTTCCAAACCACTTATAAAGATTCAGCACCATCGTGCTATGTGTTAGTATCAATAGCATTACTGTCTGTATCTACCAGCTCAGATCCATATAGCAGCTTGATAGTTTGATCTTGAAACTTTCAGTTCTAGTACATCCTTTGTTGGTGGAACCAGTTCAAGTGTTTTCTCCACCTTAACCATATTGTGACATTCTTGCATCATCAATGGGTTATCCATTGACACCAAACATCAAACGTTTGTGCCTTGTCTGACCGTATATCTCTTCAAATATCTGAAAGCAGATCGGACATGTAAAATATTTCTTCCAACAGGTCTTCTTTCCGATTCCAGTAAAAGCAAGGGTTATGTCACATCCAGTTATTGCATGAAACCCTGGCATCTTCCAGCAGACATCTTGAGATAACTTGCGGAAAATACAATTTTATTTTTCCCAGCCATCATTTAGACTTCAGTGCCTAAAGGTCCAATGGGTTGATGATGTAATGGTACTAAGAAAAATCAGGTTACTGTGTATGATGTATTCCAGAATCTTACATGTGACAGAATTTAGGGACAGTGGCCAAGCAGTACATCAAAATCTTGGCATTTGACAACTATCCAGCCTTGGCCCCTTTCTAGCAGCATCCAAGCCATGTATCCACCTCGTCATGATTTGATGGCAGATGGGACACTTCATGTCTGCACTTGTCTTGAATGACAATATTCAAATGTATCTGTTGAATACGGCAATACTAGTATACTACATCAACTATGTGTTTGTGTCTTCTGCTTCTTATTTTGTCATGTTTGGCCGTTTTAAAGCAGGCATACTCGCACCATTGGGATATGCACATAGGTGAGGGAGGGTTCAACGTGCACGTTAAAAAAACAGGTTAAAACATTGCAAACAGAAGAAGAGTACATGACATCTAAAATCTTAACCTGGAAAGATGGGAGCTATCATTTGATGTGATGATGTTGACAGCAGAGTGGAAGAAATATTCCCTCAGGAACTTGGTCCTGCAAAACCTTGGAACGAATCTTAAGGAATGGCCTCTTGTAGGCACACCGTAAGGGCGTCAGAAGGTGGGCGTCAGCTGCAACAAAATCATTTACCAACCTATAGAACATCACGGCCTTTACTTGTTTCTGCCTCTGTTTGAGCAAATCGTGTTGAGTATGGCACCAACGCTGAGCACTTGTTTTGCAATAATACAAAATTACAAATATGGTAGCTCTACGTTGGACCATCTCCACATGGTTTGTCATGACCTTGGTGTATGGATCCAAAACAAAAGATGTGTACTAAACCTGCAGACTGATCAGGAGTTTGTAACATGCCTCCTTGGTTGACTTTTGGGAGGATCCAAGGTTCCTGCTTAGAACGGATATGGATCAATTTGCCTCCTTTATGACCATATCGACTCGGGATTTCCAAGACAATTTAAAAGACAGTAGTGTCCCAAGTTATTTTGCCGTCTTTGTTGTCTTCCATTTCATGCTATGGACAGTATAACTGGTCTCTATGTGTGTCTTTTTGGTGATAAGCAGGGCCTAGCACTTCTCTTCATTGAACCCAGTCTCTTCCCTTTCCTACTGGCTGCCAATGTCATTCTTGAAGACGTCTGCATCTTCTATTGACTCGGCACAAAAGTGAGGCGTCAGCAAAGAGTCGATATGAAGAGCATAGGAACTATGTGTGGTCATCATTGCATGCGAGGGAAAGGAAAGGACTGAGAACAGCACATTGATGAACACCGGATGCTATCGGTACTGATTCAGAGGAAACACCTTCCAGCGTGACTTGTTGGCTGTTGAATACAATCAAGCATTTTGCAAAACACATCATAGTGTTGGAGCTTAAGAAGCAGGTGTCAATGTTTTGAAAAAGTCCAGCAAGATTGCTTCAATCTGGTAGGACTGGTCAAGACCTGACACAAGGTCATTGACCATGTTGATTAGTTGTGTCTCACAGAAGCGCTGCTTCCTGAGTCCATGCTGGCATGGGTTGATGATGTAATGGTACTACGAAAAACCAGATTACTGTGTATGATGTATTCCAGAATGTTACATGTGACAGAATTTAGGGACACAGGCCAATAGTTTGAAGGGGTTATTCTGACCAGTGTTTTGTAAATATGATTAACATGAAAGTCTTCCAATCACTGGGGACTTTATCCTGGTCGTAAGGCATGGAAGATCAGAACAAGAGCAGGAGCCAGTGAATGTGCCATCTCTTTCAAGAACCTTGATAAGATGGTGTCTGGACAGGTAGCTTCATGGAGATTAAGGCCATTAAGAAGCTTGCAGACACCAGTTATCGTGACATGAATAGGAAGGGTATTTGAATAAGGATACTCTCAAACGTCACACATGAAAGATAGGTCCTCATGTGTAAAGACAGAGAACTACTGGTTCAGTATTTTAACTTTGATTTGTGTATCAACATTGTTAATGTCATCATTCTTCAGTGGTGCTATTCCCGAGCTGTCACCAGGGTTCTGACGAAGATTGAAAATATTTGAGATATGTGTCCCATTGACAGTTAAAAAGTAGGGACATTTTCGAAATCTGTGAGACACCGACAAGTGTGAAAATATTTTTTCAACCATTATTCATTATGAAAATCCCATGTTTATGAATCTGTGGATCTATGACTGATTTCCTTAATAAGTAAATATTTTCTCTGATCATATTCACAGTTTGATTCGATCTAAATCTGATCTGGTTACTTTGGACTATTCTGGTAAGAAGTGACATTTTTGAGACATTTGTCCCAATGACAGTAAAAAAATGGGGACATTTCTCATTTTGATGGGGAAAATGTCCCAATTTCTCGCCCTCGCAAGAACCCTGTGTCACATTTCTTGTCTTGCTCCTAACAAAAGTGTAAAGCTTCTTACAGCTGGTATCTGTCACTACGTCAATCACATACCCATCATGAGCTTGAGCTTCCTTGCACTTCTTTGCAAGTTTTCATGAGACAGCTCCTCATCAGGGTCTGCACTATTTACAAGTTGATTGTGCAACCAATGCACTCCAGAGCAGTGATTGCACAGCGTACGTGTACACAGTGAAGATATATGTAGTTATACAACAGGACATGGGTAAAGAAGGAGAATATATTTTAAAATTCAGCAAGCGAAGGGTTAATATTAGGACTGATTTACCAAGTGTGCTGCAAACTCAGCCATTTTGATGGCCATAGAACATGCGTTAGCCTCTTTCGACGGGTGGACAATATGTGCGGTAGGCTTCCTTCGTGAAGGAAAGATATGTTTGTCAGTACTATGACATACTCACTTATTCCAGGTATTGAGGTATATCTGATAACTAGTGATTGTTTGTGGCAATAACATATAGATTGTTGTCATCACAGATAGGGAAGGTTACTCATTGCCTGCTGCACTGAATATGCCTATGAGTTCATTGTTGAGCTAGAGTGGGTACCTACGTATGGCCAGTAACTGTTAAAATGGCCAATCAATATCCGGGATATTCATGTCCCCACAAATGTAGAAAGGGTTTTGTCATGGGTACTGTTGGTGTAGGTAAAATATTTCAATTCATTATGTAAAAACATCGCCATACTCACCAGGAGCTATGGTGTTTCAATCGCTAATGATACAGACAGCTAATATTAGACATAGTGTACAATAAAACATACCAATATTACACTGAGATTTATGGCAATAAGAGACTAATCTTCTGGCATTTCATTATCATCTCTAAATGATACATCTGCGTGAAGAGGTACTATAACTTGCACAGATTGGCATCAAAGTTATATATATTGTATGATAATGTACCATACATGTATTTAAAACGATATTTTCCGAACTTGCAATCATCACAGGTCACTCAAAACTTACTAAAATGCGCCATAAATATTTCTATACTTACTGTGGAGACATTGCTAAGAAATTAAATGCAAAAAAGTATTGAAATTGTCAAAATTACGGCTATGTTCTACTATACATTGTATAGAGATTTTATTACATTTTTGCACTCATTTGACCTTCGACCTAGTTTCTAATCTTCAAAGAGGGTTTTGGCAGTGGCATGGGCCAAAACCATAAATGATTAGTATCTGGCAACACAATTATGGTATTCAAACATTTCTACTAAAAAATGCCATGGACCTCGAAAAATACCGGTAAGCGACTTTTTACACCTCGGATTACCAACTAAAACTGTAAGCTAAATGTTCACTGACACTATCCCCAGTAGTCATCATTTCTTTTGTTTCACAATCAATGCTACATTGTAGGTTGGCATTACTGGTAGCCAAACTAAACTTTCTGGTTTTGTTTAAACCGTTCCCTCATGTAAACGCCTTTCCAAGCATTTGTAAACAGAGTAGACCCAGATCTGCTGTTTGCTTTTGACATGATATAGATCCGATTCTACAGTTTTTGTCAAAGCAAAATATTTCCTTGAAAAGTTTACATTATAAAAAATCAGCTAATAAATATTCATGATATCAATATTTCTTACATGAATATTGAACAGGAAAAGGGTTAAGAAGTGTCTTTTTCAATTTTCAGAAAAATAAATTTGAAACTGTATTTTCTAATGATTCTTATGGTATATGGCCCGGGTAAATCAGTTGGTAGAGCACTTGCCCTGTAAGCAAGGGGTCCTGGGTTCGAGTCCTGCTCCATCTGCTCACTATGGGAGTATGGGCTAATTGGACGTCCCAGAGATAGGATACAGAGAAACCTGACGTGATGCCTTAATTACTCTCATCATCAACAGAGTTTCTCTGGTTCATTTAAATGCTCAGTGTGAAGCACGGATACATCGGACCATGGTTTATAGTCTCGTCCGAAGGACTTAATTCATATCACATGCCATGGACACAAGAATTTTGGGCATTGCAGAAACTAGAATCAGACATATCATAAGGCTTAAGCAAACAGAACAGACTCTGATCTTATAGGAGCAGTCTTATTTGTTTGCAGAGGCATAGAAAGGCGTATTTATGGAGTAAAGTGTTAAAATATAAATTCTTGTAACTACTCTTGACCACAGGGGGCCATTTCGTGGGTCTAGATGGTCTAAAAAGTAAAAAATAAATGATTGGGTAGATTTAGTGTTATATTATAAACAAGGGGTCTAACTACCCATTTGCAAATTTCACGACCGATTCGAAATAACGCCCTGTTTTGGGCTACCAAGATAAAATAATCACTAATGTTTGGTACGAACGTGAAGCTGGGACCTTGTACATTTCAAATAATATAACTTTTGATACATTCCGACTAAGCCGTAGCCAGTGCCGACGTGAAATTCCTACAAAATATGCTGATTTTTCTTACTCGGATGACAAGTCGCAACAACTTGACCTAGTTTCTACTTAGCCAGTAACAAGGCACCTGATTGACCGAGGGATGGTGCCCTGCGTTCTCGCTAACACTTATAGGGCAAGCAAGATAACGGACACGCGGATGTTGTTATTGTAAAGGAAGCGGGTCACGTGACTCGTATTAGCCTGACAGATTTAAATCTGCTAATTGCACGAAAATTCGGCTGCATTTCGGATCTGCATCAGTGTCTGCAGAGAGCTTGAGAGGTAAACAATAGCTTTTTGTCATTTGTATTGATTGCACACTCGTTTTGACACGAGGCATCGCGATTATGGCCGTTTTACAAGGGGCCAAGCTACAATCGATGTTGCGACTAAGTAAGAAAAATCAGCGTATTTTGTAGGAATTTCACCTCCCAGCTTCACGTTCGTACTGTAACGTTCGTAGAACGTTGGTAATTATGCAAATGAAGCTGACCAGATCATTGTATCTTGGGAAGTGGAGGTATATATATAGCACAACAAACATCTCTTGATGTGAGCTTAAGCTTTGCACTGAAAGGGTTTGTTGTTGCTGGGTCTCTCAGTTTGCACGTTACAAATGGTGGCAGCGGTGGGATAAAGACAACTGCCAGACCGGAGTTGCCTTACCCACGGGTCTCCCAGGGTCTAAGTCTCGGGACGAGACTTCTCGGAGGGGAGAGTAATGTAACGTTCGTAGAACGTTGGTAATTATGCAAATGAAGCTGACCAGATCATTGTATCTTGGGAAGTGGAGGTATATATATAGCGCAACAAACATATCTTGATGTGAGCTAAAGCTTTGCACCGACAGGGTTTGTTGTTGCTGGGTCTCTCGGTTTGCACGTTACAAATGGTGGTAGCGGTGGGATAAAGACAACTGCCAGACCGGAGTTGCCTTACCCACGGGTCTCCCAGGGTCCAAGTCTCGGGACGAGACTTCTCGGAGGGGAGAGTAATGTAATGTTCGTAGAATGTTGGTAATTATGCAAATGAAGCTGACCAGATCATTGTATCTTGGGAAGTGGAGGTGTATATATATAGCACAACTAACATCTCTTGATGTGAGCTTAAGCTTTGCACCGACAGGGTTTGTTGTAGTCCAAATTATTTAGACGTTTCGCTTGCTCTTTATTAAAAATTATACATCTCTCCAAGCATCAACATCTAAAAGTTATTGGCCAGATCCCCAACGCATTTTCTACGTGAATCGATTTCCGTCATTTATCTCAGTTACTTGAGAATATGGGTTTCATTTGATACACAAAACAGTTTAAAACTACCTAAAAACCATGTCACTCACCTATGTATAGGTAAATAATGCTGACAGTTCATTCCCAGTAGAACACATCTTCAAAATGTTTGCAATGTTTATGTCAAGTGATGCGGTTAATACAATTATACGAATGCATAGACGAAATATTTTAAAAATATCGGCGTAATTGTTTTTGTGTGTTTATAGATTATGAATACATGTGTCTTGCAATAGGATATGAAATAACCAGCCATCCAGTCAGTAACTTTTTAGCGTAGATCTAAATTACTGAATAAATAATGGATTTCGTTTAAATAATTACTTCGTGAACAAGTTCCGTTAACCTCGTATGCAAATCAAGGGAATTCCCGGAAAACAGGCCAGGGTCAGCGATGAAAAGTGTAGGAGTGATTCAAATCAGATAAATAAACGCAATCTGTGAGTACGGTTCACTTTTTTCTGACAAAATTTGTTATTTTACAGGACTGAAGTGAATTATGTGGTCAAACATACTTATTTGCTCAATATTTCTCTTGAATCGTTCCGTCCTGGATTTACGTGCGGAACGATGTCATACATGTGATAACCTGCTGAGGCATGTCAGGTAGATTTAGGAAATTTGTCACGTAGATTTTGACTTTTGTCAGGTAGATTTTACTGACGCGACAAAAGGAGGAAAAAGAAATTTGCTTGATACTTATGTTTGTTATACTTTTTCACATTATCAGTCATACTTTACCATAAATGCATACCATACCATTATAAATCTTACATTACACACATAACATTTACACACTTAACCCTTTCCCTCATATAAACACCTTTTTTATGCATAAATTTGCAAAGAGAATAGACCCAGATCAGATGGCTCCTACAGGAGCTGTCTGGTCAGGATCTGCTCTGTTTGCTTATGATATAGGAATGATTCTACACTTTCTGGTTTGGCCAAAAAATCCAATGTGGTGTTAAAATCCCCATTAACCCTTTCCTTCATATAAACAAGTTTTCATGCATTTGCAAACAGAGTAGACCCAAATCAGACAGCTCCTATAGGAGCCATCTGATCAGGGTCTGCTCTGTTTGCTTTTGGAATTTTAAAAATATTTCTGTACTTTCTAAAATGGCAATAAAGTTCCAATCTCCATATTTCTTTATAACTACTTTGTTTATGAATATTTAGTACGGACTGGAATTTGGAATGAAAATGGAACAGGGAATGGGTTAAAAACAAATACTAATAATTGGCATGCAGTATCAATTCTAGATTTTTTTCATGGGTCAAAAGGACTCTTTGAAATCAATAGGTCTCAAGCCCAAAACACTGGGTTCCTTATTAAATAATGTCATGAAAAAATCAATATTTATTACTGTTTTATCACATAATGAAAAAGAAATTCTATTTTATTTTATTTTATAATAACATTTTTAGGGTTTTTTTTGCTTATTTTATAGCCCTTATTTAGCTATACTCCCAATGACAACCTTTACTCAGTTCAAGTCAGTTAAACCTTTACTCAGTTCAAATTATTTACTGCAAACATTGAGCAGTCACAGAAATGTTGAAATCCCAACAGGGTCCAGAGTCTGTGTTTTAGCCCGTATCTACAATCGTCGCGAAAACTGATGACATTTCAACTTTATATAGTTCTTATTTTTTTGAAGAGTTTGCAATGGTAGATAATATTTCAGAGTGTTTGCAATTACTTCTTTAGTGTCCTTACCACTAATTATATTAATGAAAAAGTAATTTTGTGTACAAATCAAATGCATGATTATCAGTCCAAACAGTCTTATTTTCGAAGTGTTTCGGCCCACTGCAACTACGAGGCCAAGCACAGCTGTCTTTGACAAGGAAGCAGAGAAGCATTTCTATGTATTATAACTTAATTATGAGAATATAATTCCTATTATAGGGTCATGACACTCCCATGTCGCCTCGCTTGAGTAATAAACCTGCTGCATGTGATATTTGTGATAGACGTTTGCATTTTGACACGACTGGTTCCCGAACAATTTATTTGGTAAAGTCCGTAGAGTGAAAACCGGAACAACCTCGTGATTATGTAATTCGGGTGTTCTCCATGGTCTCCACAGGGGATTCCCTTGATTGGTCCCTACCAAAACAGACCAAGTGTTGATCACAGCATGATAGCAAGCTAAAGGTGGTCTGTGTATGTACAGAACTAACAGATAAACTCCACCAGGGAGGAAAATGTATGTCACTAAAAAAAATTACCGTCGTAAATTTTCAAAAACCGGTAGTTTTGCCTACCGTTCAGGTAGAACGGTAAACCACCTCTGAAAACGGTAGAATTCACCTACCGTCGGTAGTTATCACATGTATGCGATGTGCCGAGTTTTTCTTGAAAAAGAGAAAGACGTTGCATATGCCAGAAAATGAAAACTGTAAAATATCAATAATAATGATGGGAAATGTTGATATTAGCATATGCGGCGGCTTTCTATGAAGGACTAGGTTTGTTGTTGCTGGGTCTCTCGGTTTGCACGTTACAGTACTAAACATTAGTGGTTATTCCATCTTGGCTGTCCAAATCCGTGCGTTATTTCGAATCAGTCCTGAAATTCACGAATGGGTAGATGGACCCCTTGTATATAATATAACACTAAATCGACCCAATCATTTATTTTTTTTACTTTTTAGACCATCTAGACCCACAAAATGGCCTCCTGTGCTCTAGACCTTTTCCGAATAATTCCCCCATCGTCCATAAGTTTCTTTTGCAATAATATCAAGACAGCCGTCGTAAATAACATCAGTAAAGAGTCTAAAAACACAAATTATAAGTTTTAATGTCAAAACAGGTCGACATTTCTGGAACATCCACCTGATCCGATTCTTTTTTCCTCACAGACATTGACGTAAAAGGGGCTTACCCAGAAAATAAGGCCTATTATGCTGAGGCAAACTTTCGATGTAACACTGGAACAAGCGGCCATGTCGCTGGTAATAAAAGTTTCTCGAGGCTATAACTTTACAAATTTCTCAAGTTGTTTTCGTCTAAATGATAATGATCCAGTCATGTGAGTATGACTTCAGACTGGTTTATTAGGATTAAGGTTTATTGAGCGAAATGAGTATATCCGAATGGCAAGGTTATTAACCACCGAAATGGAGTATAGTCTGTTACTCTCCAATCTGGACGTAAATATTTACTACAGAGACATCTATATAGATCTATACATCCATGTGTGTAAGATAAGATAAGATAAGTTTTATTTAACGTCGGCAAGATATATAACAAGCAACATAAGCCCTAACTGGGCTTTTGAACCGACAAAATGACAGTACATACATAGTGACAGCACATATAGTCTTAATCAACATAATATTAAAACAAAAAATTAATTTAAAAACAGGCTAAAAATTATATGAGTTAACCATGATACTAAGAATGCTCTAAAACTATATCAGAGAGCAAGTGAAATCCTTCTAAATTGCAAACAGACTTATTATATCACAAATATATCAATTATAAATATCACAAAGATGGCCTGATAAGTTATGTAATTAAGTGACTATGTAATTGAAAAATTCCAAATCAATGAAAACCAAAGCTCAGCAAAGAAAAGGAATATTCAATAATCATAGGCAACACACTATTAAAACATAAATACATGTATACAGTTTAAAACAAGCTGAATATGAGTTAACCATGATACTAAGAATGATCTAATACTATATAAGATCTGAAGCAAGTAAGATCACTATAAATTGCACACAGCCTCAAATTATAAAAGATATCACAAGGATGGCAAGATAAGCTATGTATTTAGTACTAAATCAATGAAAACAAAGCTCAGCAAAGAAAAAGGAATATTCAATAGAGACCAGACCTCTGTGTAACATTGAATAAATACAAGCTAGGAGAGTAATATATTATGTCACACATGAGGAATGGTTCTTATGCATTGTGTGCCCCTATCTATTCTTCTGACTCGAATATCAAAAGCATGCAGGCATTCATGTACATATAAGCAGCAGATAATGCAATTAGCCCTTTTCCCGCCAAATACTTTGCAAGACAATTTGCCATCATTATTAACCATAACCTGAATTTGCATAAATTTATTTGACATGAACTGAATAATCATAGCATACATAACAAACGCTGATCATATATGGCTCCTCAAGGAGTCGTCTGATCTGGGTTTACTCTATATGCAAATACAATAATAGACATTTATATGGGAAAAGGTTAATCATATAAGCATATGGCAAGCATAGCATAGCAAGGCATACAAGCAGAGTATTACAACTTTAACATGACAGTAATTTAAGCAGTCGGCGTTCTACTAAGGAGCTAGAAGCACCACATCACATAGTAAGCAATGGTACATATATAGCGCATTATTCTAAAGCAAACAAAAGCTGAAGTAAACATATAGCACAAATAAATGATTGAACATGAACAATAGGACACTGGTTTGTTTTTCCAGCCCTGTGGAAGACATTATATTAAAGCTATCCCACTTGATTACGACATGCAGAGCATTTACAATTGTTCCCATCCCAAAAAGTTATCTGATTTTTGAACTGGTTAAATTCTGAGATCTTTCTATAGTGATCTGGTAGGGAATTCCACAGGACTGGAGCTGCATATCTAAACCGTAAGTAGTTGTTTTAACACGTGGTACCTGTAATATATTTGAGTAACGAAAGTTATATCTAGTTTCTTCTTTCTTTTTTTTTTTAACAAGGTCTGATAGTACTGGAGGAGCTATTTCATTCAGAATTTTAAAGGTTTTGAAGCAGGAAATTATTAATACCAAGTCATACATTTCAATTACTACTGACGAAAAGACCATCGTTTTAGATCATGTCAAAAAGTGTGAACAACTTGGAACCGATACTAAAATTACACAACATAAACTTCCTACAATGTATTGGTTACCAAAACTACATATAAAGCGCGTTTCATTGCAAATTCTAGTTCATGTACAACTACTAAATTGTCTATACTTTTGACTTCTTGTTTAACGAAGGTAAAGGAACATGTAAAATTCTACTGTGATAAGACTTACGAAAATTCTGGAATAAATCTCTTCTGGTCTATTAAGAACTCTTCAGAAGTCTTAAACAAACTTAAGAACAAAAGGTATATTGCATCCACTGTAAGCACGTACGATGTTTCTACTCTGTACACAACTCTTCCTCATAGTTTAATTAAGGATAAGCTTACCAACTTAATCCAGAAAGTATTTGCCCGAGAAAAACATCATTCCTGGCATGTAATGCTGAAAAGGCTTTCTTTACTGACGAGCAAATGAAATATTACACTAATTGGACGTGCTCAGAAGTTTGCGAATCACTAACCTTTCTTTTGGATAACATATTTGTACGTTATGGGAATGCTACATACCGTCAGGTAATTGGTATTCCTATGGGTACGAATTGTGCACCACTTGTCGCAGATTTGTTTTTGTACTGCTATGAGAGAGATTTCATGTTGCGTTTGAATCCTCAATCACAAGAAGATGTTATAAAAGCCTTCAATGAAACTTGTCGATATTTGGATGATATTTTTAACTTAGATAACCCTTTCTTTGGTGCTCTGATTCCTACAATTTATCCTAAAGAACTCAAATTGAATAAAGCTAACTCGTCCGACAACTATGCAGCGTTTCTTGATCTAGACCTTAAAATTGATAATGGAATTATTTCTTCTAAAATATATGACAAAAGAGATGATTTTGATTTTAATATTGTAAATTTTCCTCATCTTGACGGGGATGTTCCCCGTGCTCCATCTTACGGGGTTTATATATCTCAACTTATTCGTTTTGCTAGAGCTTGTTCATCTATTGACGATTTTAACAGTCGAAATCTCATTTTAACTGAAAAACTGCTTAAGCAAGGATATAGATACCATAAACTAAGATACACTTTCTCTAAATTTTACTATCGAAATTTCTCGCTTATTGGCAAGTACCAATGTAATCTCAAGGCGCTTCTGCTACACGGTATTTCACATACTGAATTTTATGGTGATGTGATTTACAAACTTCGTAAATTTATTGGACATACCCATTTTCTCACTTTGTTCATCAAATATGTTAAAAATTCATTAAAAAGGGATATGATCCTGTAGTACTACAACATACTGCATGTTTGGTTGTCAACCCTTTTACAGTTGGCAATCACGCTGGCCTCTTTGCATGTACGCCGACAAGAAAGGTTTAGTAGTCTATGAAGGCGACCTCTTAAATCCAGAAACGGAAGGAGAACGTCGGATATCTGTACAATTTCGTTTTTGTCGTACCCTTTATTACTTTTCTACAGTTACTCCGTTTGCAGCTCAATCATTGAGTACACTAGCGATAGGTGGATACAGTTTGTTCACTTAAATGTTTTCGTTATACATGCACTTTACCACTGTATTTGCCATCGCGGTTGTTGTATATTAGTCGGAGAGGGGATACGTTTATTTACACTGTTTGTCTTTTAGGGTGGGGATGGAATAAGCGTGAGGTTGGGCGCCCATAAACCGGTTTAACCCCCCCCGTGACTTTTGTCACTGACCGTTCCAAGGCGGTACTTCCATCTCCCCCCTATTGTATGTTTGTTTTGTCTTTGTGCGTCTCTTGATGTTTTTTTTATAGCTATGTACATTTGCTGTTTCCTTGTGTTGCTGTTCGGGCGACTGTTTGTTCTGTATGTGGTGTTTCCTGCATGACTCATTTTTGTACTTCTATCCATAGTCCTGGTACGTCTTATATGGAGAGCAGGCAGTTTGGCTTTTTCAAGAAGTAATTCATACGAGTCAGCGTAATTTTCGTATACAAATCTCAGGGCTCTTTCTTGAATTTTCTCAGTCTTTCTAGTATTAGATTTTGAACAAAAATGCCAGGCCAGACTGCATAAGTTAAAATTAGATAATACAAAGGTATGAAATATAGTCAATCTACTCAGTTTGCATAGGTTCCTACCAATCCTCTTAAGGACATTTAGTTGTGTGGCTGATTTTCTACAGATCCTAAAGTCAATGTCAACACCCAATGAAGTCACAAGATCTTCACATTTAATATCAATACCGCCTAATTCGAAAGAGGGAGATTTTGCATGGGTTTTCTTACCAATGGCTATTGCTTGCAACTTGTCGGGATTTGCCTTCATACAGTTAAAATGAAACCAGTCAATAAGAGCATTGCTTTCTTGCTGTAAAGTTAGCATTAAGGATTCATAATTTGGACTGTGAAATAAAAGGGTGTTGTCACCAGCATAATTGTATAATGAGCATTTATCAATAAACAAGAGATGTCACAGTCACGTGACAAATGCCCCCCAAAATTGTATCCTGTGACCTTGACCTTTGACCCATGGACCAGGGAGTTGACACATCGTCTTTGTGTGGTGAACATTTGTGCCAGGTTGCTTTGAAATCCATTCACAGATAAACAAGTAATTGTACCCTGTGACCTTAACCTTTGACATATGGACCAGGGAGCTGAACGCGACACATCGTCTTTGTCTGGTGAACATCTGTGCCAAGTTATATTGAAATCCATTGATAGATAAAGATGTTACAGACCGGACACGAAATTTGTGACAAAGTAATTGTACCCTGTGACCTTGACCTTTGACCCATGGACCAGGGAGTTGAAAGCGACACATCGTCTCGTCTTTGTCTGGTGAACATTTGTGCCAAATCATATTGAAATCCATTGATATATAAAGAAGTTACAGACCGGACACGAAATTTGTGACAAAGTAATTGTACCCTGTGACCTTGACCTTTGACCTATGGACCTGGGAGTTGAAAGCGACACATCGTCTTTGTGTGGTGAACATTTGTGCCAAGTTATATTGAAATCCATTGATAGATGAAGAAGTTACAGACCGGACACGAAATGTGTGACAAAGTAATTGTACCCTGTGACCTTGACCTTTGACCCATGGACCTGGGAGTTGAACGCGACACATCGTCTTTGTGTGGTGAACATTTGTGGCAAGTTATATTGAAATCCATTGATAGATGAAGAAGTTACAGACCGGACACGAAATTTGTGACAAAGTAATTGTACCCTGTGACCTTGACCTTTGACCCATGGACCAGGGAGTTGAACGCGACACATCGTCTCTGTCTGGTGAACATTTGTGGCAAGTTATATTGAAATCCATTGATAGATGAAGAAGTTACAGACCGGACACGAATTTGGGACGGAAGGACAGACGGACGGACAGACGGACGGACGGACGGACAGACGGACAGACGGACAGACGGAAGGACGGACAATGCGATTACTATATGCCCGCCTTTGGGGGCATAATAAAAATATATCATTTATAAAAATATTAAACAGAAGCGGCCCAATAATGGAGCCTTGTGGGACGCCTTTTGATATGTCTGCCCAATTGCTAACTATATTACCAATTTTTATCTGCTGTTTCCTTTTAGATAAGTAGTTTGATATTAAGTGCAATGCGTTATCAGTTAGACCATAAGCGGAGAGTTTACATAACAAACTATCATGTGGCAGACAATCAAAAGCCTTCGACTAGTCCATTAGTATTGCGGCAACATATTCATTTTCATCTAGTGCACTTTTCCAGTCCTCAATCAATTTCAATAATGTAGTTTGGCATCCATGCCCTCTTCTAAAAGCACATAAGAAATCATTAAAAATGTTGTCAAAATATGAATAAAGCTGTTGTGAAATTACCATTTCAAAGATGTTTGAAGAATTTGAAAGGATACTGACTGGCCTGTAGTTAGATTTCAAGTGGTGGTCATTTTTCTTAAACAAAGGAGTTACTTGAGCCTGCTTGAGGCGTTCTGGGAAAAATCCACTAGATAAAGTAATATTGACAAGGTTTGTAAAATGGGGAACTAATGCCCCATCACTAAGTTTCAAAACTTAGCTGATATTTGTTCAACTCCTGTGGCCTACTTGATGTTAAATTTCTGAATTATCTTGAAAATGCAGTTTTCGCTGACAGGGTTAAAATTAAAAGATCCATAGTTAAAGTTTCTCTCTGTTATCTTCAGTATGCTCGGATGGTTTTCTGGGTCAAAGATGTAATTTCTACCTATGTCATTTGCAACATTTACATAAAAAGAGTTAAAAATATCTGTGACATCCTTCGAATTTGATACAACTTTGTCGTTTTCGGTTAAAATAATTTCCTGTTGTGTACTGACTGATTTTTTGACATGTATGGTTTAATTGTGCGCCAGAAATCAGTTGACTTACTACCGCCAGTACATCTTTCCATAAAATAATTATTAAGAGATTTTTTCTTTAACTTGACATAATTTCTTTGCTGCCTATATTTTTCCCAATGTTTTGAAGACCTAAACTTAGTATATTTATGATAGAGCGTTTTCTTTGTCACAATGGCTTTCCTGAGAGTTTTATTCATGTATATGTCTCTGGTATTTAGCAGATACTGTAACAGTATATATCACAGAACACTTAATAAAATATGGACACCATTTCCCATGGAGTTTGGTAGGCAATGTTACATATGCGAGATTCTTCTTGATATTCTTTAATTGTTCCTTCATCTGCATAATGTTATTTTATTTATTTAGTTCTGATGCATGACTCTTTTTATGTTACTCCTAGCAACAAGGAGTTGAGAAGAACATATTTCTGTTACTTCATTTGCATAAGCTTATTATTTATTTACTTATTGCCAGTGCATGAATCCTCTTTTGTTTTGATTGTGATGTTCCTATTCTGTACCCGTTTCTATGTGTGCCATGCCTATTTATTTTTCTGGCCTGTTTATTATTACAAAGTGTTATTTAGTAAAAGTAGTAAAATGTTTGTACTGCAAGCTGATTTTAAATTCTGATTAAGACGCCTGGCTGAATATATAGATAGATAGATTTATATATCTACACATGTATGTGATATCAAAATAGTTGTGATATTAGCATTAGTTTGAAAACTACCTAGGTCTTTCTTATGATAACTTTGATTTTGTTTAAAATGGGATTTTTAATGTCAAGTGTGATATCTCATAAGATCATAACCTAATTTATATAATTTAGTCTTAAGGTATGTACGTACCTCTTAAGTATTAAATCTAGCAGCTGTGATATGCTTATAATATTCTTACCTTTAGTAGCTGTGATATGCTTATAAATCCTTAACTTTATTTTTACTTTGGCAACCCTCCTCATGCTGAATCTTTAATCTAACCTCGTCCCCTCAACCTCGTCCCCTCATGAACAATAATGCATACTATTTCCAAAACTGTAAAGTATGTCTTGACGTACTCAGCCATGAGATCTGGACAAACTGTGCTGACCATAACCAGACAGCTCCTCTAAAACTACGTGGTCTAGGGTCTACACTGTTTGCATTAAAGAGCAACATATGGGACCAACATGAGAAGGGATAACTCTAGATACGGTATTAATGTAATTTAGTCTTATGTACTTTTGAGTTTTATTTGAAATTATGATTATCACTTTCCATGCATATATATGTAAGTCGGGTTTAAAAGCTCTTCAGACCTTTTGTTTCATTATGCACGTTGTGCTAATTGTTTGTTAAACCGACTTTATAAATAAATATTACCTGACTTGACGCGCCGATTATCTTTGCAGGTACCGCATTCCTTAAGATTTGAACATTATACATGTGTCGGCACATTTTTAGGAATACTAGAATAGAAGTCAGGCAGGAAATGTGGAAAAGACACAAGACAGTGCACAGCAATACCAGGTTCCATGCTTATATTTTTTTTTAGTTGAGTCTGAGTTCGTTCTCAAGTTTTTGATTGGTCAGATTTTAGCCTTATAAACATGGACCCAGGAAGCACAAATGAAATGCTCGTAATTTAAATACATGTAATACTTGAATTCCTAAGAATGATATTACTTGATGATATATGATTATATTTACCATTGCATATCGTTCAAGCGCAAACCGAAACTTTCATAACATTTAGTAATGATAGTACTCCATCGAGTACAATTTTATCTTTAGTTGTTTTTATACCAAGTGTTTGCTGTAAGTTTTCTATGAAATTACCATCTATTCTCTCTAAAAAGGACCCATGTGGATTGAGTTCGGGCAAATGTGATCCCACGTTTTATGCTAACAAGGGATCGACACCATTATGGACCCCGGGGTACGGACAAATGCCCCTTAGGACGATTGCCCCATGTGGAAGATTGCCCATTGGGCAATTGTCCCTTACACTAAATGGCAACCGAGACAACTGCCCTCGTTTATAAAATATGTATATACATGTATATATAATGTTTTTAACATGCTTTTTTATCAATCATATAATATCATTACAATATAATTACACTATGTGCAGATGTTTTTGGTGGCTGAAACACCAAAGGCTTATGGGGAGTTGGTCACTGTATTCGCTGAAAAAACCCTAATAAGTGATGATTGTGTCCCCTATTGTTGGTAGTGCTAAATTCGATATACCAAATATAGCAATTCAGCAAACAGCAATAGTATTTGAGCAAGCAGGGTAGATACAGATCAGATTGCTTCAATTTAGATTTGAGTACATGTATACCCTGTTTGGAAATAAATATAAGGATCAATATCCTCCTTGTGCTTTTATAATGTGTGTGTTAACTGCATTATCATTGCCTAAGGCATCTTCATTAACTGTCATTGAGTATATATGGTAATCCAACATCAGGTAGACCTTTTTAGATCTGGGTCTACTCTGTTTGGGAATTAAACTAATGACCCCTGCCTGTGGTAATACAATGTATATGTGTATAAGGTGTTTACTGCTTACCCAACGGATCTTCATAAACTATCATTGAAAATCCAGGGTAGATCCAGATCAGATGGCTTTCATTTAGATCTGGGTCTACTCTGTTTGGAAATAAATAAAATAAGGAATATTCTCCTCTTGTGGGTAATACAATGCATACATGTATAAGGTGCGTGCTAATTACCTTATCATTACTTAATAGTGAAACTTCACTAACTATCAATGAAAAACCAGGGTAGATCCAGATCAGATAGCTTAAATTTCATTTAGATATGGGTCTACTCTGCTCGTGTAAGCATTTGAGAAACCATTGACCGGGTGTCAAACAGCTTGCATTCTGATGAGACGCCAAGTTAGTCTGCGTCTCATCTGGATCCAAACTGTTTGCAAATACAAGTTAGCAGTTGTACAGAGACAAACAGTGGACATTTGATTAGTGTCTGCTTTCTAATGGGGGACTATGCTATTTGTATATGTTTACATATCCAAATATTTGGAGTAGGCCTAAGTACAATACATACACGAGTGCTAATTGGTCTACACAGCCTTTTACCCATCTATTTACATTATCTAATTATTATATATTACTTATATATTTTTTCACTACAATATACTGCTATATTTTATATATTAAGGGGAAACCGTCCTAAGGGGCTATTGTCCTAAGGGGCAATCGTCATAAGGGGCAGTTGTCCTACATCCTTGTGCCCCATATACACACGTGTTCTTGAACTGGTATTGGCATTGGTGCACGTCTAACAGTGTGTTCAATGATTTATGATCCATGCCGGCCTGATGATCCAGGATCCTATCTATTGGGAAATCATAAACACGGGTCTTCGTGTCGTATCGGCATGCCAATATAGTCCCCATGTAGCCCTGCTGGCTGCGTGATGACATATGGCTTTAGGGTCACGTTTGATGACATAGGGGATTGAAACACACATCTCACTGCAACGCAATAAACGGTTTCACAACACACATATTCAAATACCTTAATAGGAGACTTAGATATGTAACTGGGTTATCTTTAGAAGTCTCTCAGAGTCTCGGTCTTGAAAGTATCATTTTCGCTTTAAAACCATACATGGAATCTGTGATCAACTGTCCTCTAGTTAATGGCCAATTAATTGCGCCTTTCCTCAGAAAGTACAATGTTAGAGTCTTTTTTAAAAAAGATAGCTTGTTTCAGTTTAACTTTTGGGGTATTTGAGTTATTTCCCTTGGAAGAGTATTTGTGTTTTCGCTTTGGGGATGTACACTTTACGAGATGTGTTAACACACCGGCAATGTACTAATGATGGTAATATTCTAGGCTGAATATTGTCGGACCAAATACATGGTCCTCTCAAAATACCAAGGTGGTCATTACGGTATGTATATCTGCTTCATATTTACTTGAAACAATGCAAACACATAATTTCGTCCTGTTACATTAGGCGTACAGTTAAAAATTTGCAACCACAGGTACCCGTGTCATTAATTCATCTAGATAAAGTTAAGATTAAGGACTTTTCGAATAAAAAAGCATGCTTCATTTATTATTTATAGGCATGTGCGCCCGTTTATAGACATGTGTTATATTCATTTTGTTTGTATGCATATGTAACGCCTTTAAGTTTAACGCAACAAATTCAATCGTCAATCTAAGTCTGGAATCTGTTCCTAAGATCTAAACTTTAAACTACTCTGGCGACGCTCTATACGGTAATGGCATTGTGCTATGTAAATGATATTGGGCGTCTACCAGACTAGATACAGGCTATTTTTCACACGGTTTACATTGGTATATACATAGAGGAAGAGACTTGTCCTTTGAAATGTCAGGTATCCAACGTGTATGTATTTGAACAAGGCCGTGTATAGACCCTAATTGTAGCAGACGACACTTCTCGCCAGTGTCTGTTAAACCAGTACCCCCGGATACAAATTGCTTTGTCTCCACACGCGGTTTGTTTTTATACATAATTTAACGTACAGGTCTACTTGACACTTTCTATACTATTGGTTAAATTACATGTACAGCTAGATCTAACTTAAATTAGTTGTACATCGTCATACCCTGTGCACAGCGTGCCGGAAAGCGAAAAAGAAAACAACACAGACATTTGACATATCCGACAAGTGATTTGATGCACCGCAATTTTGACATATTCAGGTAGATTCTAGATCGATCTATTGCTGCACGTTTAACGGTTTTTATACGCCCGCCCTTCAGTCCTTTTTATACCCCCAAATCAGGGGGGGGGGGGGCATATTGTTTTTGCCCAGTCTGTCTGTCTGTCTGTCTGTTTGTCTTTTTGTTACCAACTTTAACAGTTGTCACAAATTTTGAGCCAGTACAGATAGAGACTTGATATTTGGCATGCAGATGTATCTCAGAAAGCCGCACATTTTGAGGGGTGACATGTCATGGTCAAGGTCATCCTTCAAGGTCAAAGGTCAAATATATAGGTCAAATCAATGACTTCAACATTGGCCATAACTTTTCAACCAGTAGATATAGAGGCTTGATATTTGGCATGCATGTGCATCTCATGAAGCTGCACACTTTGAAGGGTGACGTGTCAAGGTCAAGGTCAGAGGTCAAATATATAGGTCAATTCACCGACTTTAACATTGGTCATAACTTTTTCAACCAGTAGAGATAGAGACTTGATATTTGACATGCATGTGTATCTCACGAAGCTGCACATTTTGAGGGGGGTGACATGTGAAAGTCAAGGTCATCCTTCAGGATCAAAGGTCAGATTGGGCGGGGGCATAGTGTTTCACAAACACATTTTGTTAGACAGGTAGCTGCTTAATGCAGGGTGAATTCTTCCAGTCATACAGAAAGCTCCATAAGGAGCTTTCTGCACGACTTTTACCCTGTATTTAGCTGCCACCTGACTTTAAGACCTATATGGATACTGCTAATAATTTGAACGTCCGGTTTAGAGGGTTTTTACTTTATCATGTTTTCACACATGAGCACAGGGTGGGCATACAGGGGACATCCTGTAAAAATGTCCGCAATCTAACTTGAACAGGTTTTGTTCAATCTTCACCAAACTTGAAACTGATATTTGTTGGCATAATGATCACGGTCAAGTTTGATAACCAGTTGCATGACTTAGGCACTTGGGTGTTACTGCCTTTACTGCAGAAGTTAGTCAAAATAGACTGTACGCTCTCTAACTTTAAAAACGTTTGTCCAGTTTTCACCAGACACAGAAAGAAAGTGTCTGTGCATACATGCGCAATCTTCGCTATTGTCGATAACAAGTTATATGATTTTTGTGTCAACTTGAAATTATGGCCCTTTCTTAGAAGCAATTCTTACTTTCGAATTGTGCCTTGGATGGGCGTGTTAGACGGGGAAAGGATAAAACAGGGCACACTTTGAAAGTAAGAATTGTTTCTAAAAAACCTTGTTAGCAGACAAAATTTGCTTAGTGTTGAGCAACTTCAAAATTAAAAGTATGTCATATCCTGTTGAAAGAGCTAAATGCAGACAGCAACGTGTCGTATACTATAAGTAAGGTAGCTCCTTGCATGCTAAGTAATTGTAGTTTTGTAATACATCCGTCTACTGTGTTTTTGAAAGTTATTTTCTCCCTTGTATTTCTCTCAACCCTTTATTCCATAAATACGCCTTTCTACGCATTTGTAAACAGTAGACTCCTACAAGAACCGTCTGCTGTGGTCAAACTATTGTGTCCATGTGTTACAATGTATCTAATTAATATTCATGACGTTACTTCTTACATGAATATTCATGGAGTAATTGGTTAAAATATAATCGAAGTAGGATTAAGTGAGGATCCTAGGAAATCCCGAGAGATACTCGGCGTCTATCTGGATTGCATAGATAATCAAAATTTGCAGCTAGCGTTCAGAGTTTAATCTTTACTCCCAGGTTTTTTTTTTCACCATTTTGGGAAGATGTCCCATACCCCTGAAATTGGGAATTTTGTCCGATTTGGGAATTTTTAGCTGTCCATGGCAAACACAATATACCCTGTCAGGCCAAACACCTCTAAACGTTTTAACCCATTACCCCATAGGCTATTTTTAGATACAACCTCTTTGAATAAAATCTACCGAAAAGGAGCATTAACTAGAGAAATGGAAATTTTTAGAAATTTGTAGTTTGAAAGCATTGTGATAGATAGAGCATTTGCTCCTATAGGAGCAAATGCTCTATTTATCACAATGGTTTCAATCGGTGATTTTTACAGAGTCGTCAAAAGTCGTCTCTATGAGGGAATGGGTTAAACAAATAGCAGACCCAGAACAGACAGCTCCCGTAAGGCTATTTTAGATACAAGTAACAACCTCTTTGAATAAATCTACCGAAAAGGAGCATTAACTAGAGAAATGGAAAATTTTAGAATTTTGTAGTTTGAAACCATTGTGATAGATAGAGCATTTGCTCCTAAATGCTCTATTCATCACAATGGTTTCATCAAGTGAATTTCGTCAAAAGTCGTCTCTATGAGGGAATGAACAAATAGCAGACCCAGAACACACAGCTCCCGTTAATGGCTGTCGGATCTGGGTTTGTTGTTTGTTTATGAATTTTAGAAGTTTTGGTCTGACTGAATTTTCTGGCTAAACACTTTTACCTCGGAATTGGAATTTTTTATAGGAGCAAATGCTTTCTTTATCACAATGGTTTCAAACTTCAAAATTCTATTTTTTTCCTTTTCTCTAGTTAATGCTCCTTTTCGGTAGATTTATTCAAAGAGGTTGTATCTAAAATAGCCTATGAGGTAATAGGTTATACAGTTTCTGCTCCTGTATTTATACATGTATATGATTATAAAGAATCGCCTGCTAGTTTATAACTATTCATTATGCCATTATCTTTAAGATGGATGTTCAAGGAGTAAATGGTTAGAGAAAACATTCACCAATGTCACATTCTGTGTATGGTTTCTGACATCTGACTGTAGTAAATTTCAAATTGCACATGCATGTACATTACGTACAAATCTATAGTTACGAAACAACATGTCACAAATAATATTGTATTCGCTTGCTTTAACCTACTTTGTGTAAACGCCCTGTCACGCATTGGAAAACAGAGTACACCCAGATCAGACGGTTCCTGTAGGAGCCGTCTGATCAGGGTTTGCTCTGTTTGTTTATGCATTTATAATAAACATATGCTTTTACAGGTTTCTACCAATAAATAAACATCTTGCGTATATATATATATGTGTGTCACCATTAAATTTCAGCTAATAAATAATTATATGCATGCTGTCATAATTTCAGAAATTCTTACATGAATATTCAACAGGGAAAGGGCTTATACACATTTCTTACATGAATATTCAACAGGGGAAGGGCATGAATATTCAACAGGGAAAGCGCTTATACACATTTCCTACATGAATATTCAACAGGGGAAGGGCATGAATATTCAACAGGGAAAGGGCTTATACACATTTCCTACATGAATATTCAACAGGGAAAGGGCTTATACACATTTCCTACATGAATATTCAACAGGGAAAGGGCTTATACACATTTCCTACATGAATATTCAACAGGGAAAGGGCTTATACACATTTCCTACATGAATATTCAACAGGGAAAGGGCTTATACACATTTCCTACATGAATATTCAACAGGGAAAGCGCTTATACACATTTCCTACATGAATATTCAACAGGGAAAGGGCTTATACACATTTCCTACATGAATATTCAACAGGGAAAGGGCTTATACACATTTCCTACATGAATATTCAACAGGGAAAGGGCTTATACACATTTCCTACATGAATATTCAACAGGGAAAGCGCTTATACACATTTCCTACATGAATATTCAACAGGGAAAGGGCTTATAAATACACTATACACCATTGTTTACGTTTTCTTGAAAATGTTCCAAATTATGTACAGATGCTGTGACCTTGCAAAGAATATTGCTGAGATGTCTGAGATGAAATAACTGAACGTTATCCCCGGGGCAACTGCAGGTTCTTGTTTGATTAAAAACGACATCAGCTTAAAATTCTGACATGGGGTATTTTTGCATTATTCGAAAACAAAATTACAGTTTTCCATTGAGATCAGGACGGATTGATCAAGTCCATATTTACGAACATACTCACTTCATCTGGATGAGTAGTGCAGCACAAATATCTACTAATTAAACAAAATTGCAGTAGAGTAACGCATCTGCAACACGACCACAGAAGGTCATGGTCACGGTCTTATACAGGAGCCGTCACGGTCTTATGAAAGATCGCACGACTAAAATTACTCCAACGCCTTATTTACTTTAACCCTTTATTACATTCATACGCCTTTCGACGCCTTTGCAAACAGAGTCGACCCAGATCAGACGGCTAATGTTAGACCTGGGTCTGCTCTGTTTGGTTATGGTACAATATAGATAGGATTCCAATAATTCCACAGTTTCTGCATTTGCCAAAACGTTCTGTTTCCATGTGCTATTAGATAATAGTTGATCTTATTATTATTCATGATGTCATTGTTTCATACATGAATATTCATGGAGTAAAGGCTTTATTGCTACTATAGCATAAACAAAGGTATCACACAGACAGCTCCAGATAAGATGCGTAAATTAAAATATTTTCAAGAATGACTTCTTTATTTCTCCACCAAACCCAATGTTGTGACCACTCTAGCTTTAAAATCGTCTCTTTGAGACGATTCTAAAGAGTGGTCACAGCATAGGGTTTGGTGGAGAAATGACGGTTTTAAGTATTTGAGTACGCACCGTTATCTGTAGCTCTGAGCACACATTCTAACGTGCTACAATTATGGCTAACTTTATACGAAAGAAATTATTGTAATATCTAACTTACGACCAATCACAGCTTACATTTGCGAGCATGGTATGTAAGAAATTTCGATATACTTTCAATTGTACGATCTTTGGTACCTTTTAAACAGGCGATAGCTTAATTAATGTGCTGGACGAATAGTATGTAGAAAACTCCATATACTTTCTGTATAACTCGTTCTAAATTAAGCAGCCACCGGTCTTTGAAAGCCTCATTGTTTATTAACCCTTTCCTCCATAAATACGCCTTTCTACGCCTCTGTAATAACCACTTCTGGAAACCTTTGTGATAAATAGAGCATTAGCTCCTATAGGAGCAAATGCTCTATTTATCACAATGGTTTCAAACTACAAAATTCTAAAATTTTACTTTCCTCTAGTAAATGCTCCTTTTGTGTAGATTCATTCAAAGAGGTTGGGTCTAAAAATAGGCTATGAGGAAAGGGTTAAATGGGCCGCTTTAGATAGGCTTTATTAGCGCTGTTGATACTGGTGTGGCAAGGGACTCTGTTGGTTTCATCAACTTAATTTATTTTTTTTATCTAAGATACAGTTATATTTATCTTCGATTTTATAAATGAGATATAACCAATCGGAAATTGAACTGGTTTTCGTTTGATATAATGTCGTGTCATACAATTTGAATATGTTATTTTTAAAAATAAAACGAGCACGTAATGACTTGTAATTGGCACGCAACTCAGATGCTTATCAATTATTTGGCGCTGTTTACAGATTGAAACTGTTAACGGCCAAAACACGGTATTGGTGCCGAAAAGTGTTTCACTTAGCAAAAAAGGAAGTTTTCAGGTAGGATCTTGCAGGTGGGATTTTGTAAATTATTTTCGTAATAATTGGGGTTTTTCATCTCCTGACCATTGGTGTTTTTGTAATTATAATATGCAGACATAATGTATGTTTGACCAATGACCATACTTCCATCTTATTGGAGAGACCCTCAGATCTCTCCTCAGTGTTGGAATTGGATGTCGGCGTATTCTGGGATGGTTTATGTACAATTTATCTCAAGGAGTTTTGAATTGGGATAGTAAAAAGAATATCGCCGTCTACCGGACGGGACGAGTTGTGGCTATTCGCATGCGCGAGTTTTGGTTATATAAAAATACGCAGTCAAACCATCACTAGACAAACGCGATTGAATTTGAACAAAAGAATCAGTTGAGTCCAGATTGTCGACATTTTAATTCAAATAGACATGATTATTTTATCCCAGAACAAAGTGCAATCATTTTTACATTCCGTATACAATTCGAGTAACGGTCGGCTCAGTTTCTATTTTTAGATTGACCTCGATGGAGCTGAACATATTATTTAGGTCTATGCCATTTCCCGTCCCTTTAAGAGCTTCTTAATCTAATTATCATGCCAGTAGAATGGAAACATGTACTTTTTATCCATTAATCTTTGCTTTCTGACTTGATTCATATTAAACCGCATTTCTCCAGCGGTGGATTTAAGTCGGTATGACTAAACACCGGATATGATTCTCATATCCGCGGACATGAGATTCGCAGCCTAAAATCGGCCACAAAAGCATTATTATTATTATTTTTATTAGAAAAACATTTTACCGAGCTGATTTAGTTAATAAAACTGATAAATCGTAACCAATTTAACCAAAAAATATATTTTTTTCTCTGTTTTTTTTTCTATTTCTTATTTGTATATTTCTATTGGTGATTTTCCCGTTATTCCATCAACATATGCATATTTACAGAAAATTGAAATACATGTACTTATATTGTTAAGGATCATTATGCCTTAGAAACGGCTAGTGTTATCACTAACCTAATAAACCTTCTAGATACTACCGGAAGACAACTAATTGGAGGATCTAGCTTACTTGGAAGTGCTTGCTAGATGCATAAACCAATGTTTTGACTGGTGTGTCCATGTGCCTTAGAACTTCATGAAGAAGCAAGATGAATAAAATGTATTGTTGTTTATACGTGATTTACCAATATGTGCCTAAGATATGATACACATGCTTTAGTTTCATGTCAATTATGTTAATCATAAATATTTTAGTATGCATTCATTTGTAACCCGAGAGGGTCCATGGTTGGTAAATAAAACCTGTTCTAATATAAAATCTATTCTATTCTATTCTAAGAAACCTAAGTTTATCCGCACCCCTTTATTACGTCACTAGAGAAGCTTGCTGACTGGATAAATTCCAATTCAAAGAATATTTTTTCAAAGAACTACATGTACTTGCAACGATTAAAGCATTATATATCTCCTAAGCAGTGGTGCTTGATATTCACCATCTTCGTTCTAATTATAACGCACGTACTACTTGATATGCACAATAGTTATTTATAGAAACCTATTTACGATCCGGTGCCAAAACATTGTCAAACGGCCCCTGTATATAGCAAATGTTAGATAAAACTGCTGCAGGTCTCTCATTAGCTTCCTTTTTTAGAAGGAAGCCAACTTGGATTGTCATCATTGATCAAGTTACGGACACTACACAGAATCAAAGAACTGAAAAACCTATTTTTTTCTCTGAAACATCCATGGCAGAATTGAATTATTGGAAATTGAATGAGAACGCAACAGGATCAGTCTAGATTGAAATCATGGATGTATTTGTGTAACACCATTCAGGCATAAGCCGAAATAAACAAGAACAGTTAACCCTTTCCCCCATAAATGCGCCTTTCTATAATTCACCTTTTGAAACCATTGTGATAAACTACACAATTCCAAAATGTTTCTTTCATCTAGTAAATGCTCCTTTTGGGTATATTTATTCAAAGAGGTTGGATCTAAAAATAGCCTATAGAGGAATGGGTTAATGTGACTTGCACAAACAATACTTATCAATGATTCAAAGGCATTTACTATGCCCCATGAACCACACTGACAGACGCCAAAGCAGTTTAAATGATCCAGAACATCTACATTCCCAGGTGTAGGCATTGGTGTAATGCGTATACATTTGGTTACGGATACTGTTTCACTTAGTAAAATCAACGTAAACTTCCAAACCCGAACAAGACAAGAAAACATAACTTAGGCGGCTAGAATGTATATCAGATAGAGTCTGTTTTGAAACAATAAATTATGGCTGCATGCTTTAGATTTCATAAGAAAAGACGCAAATATGAAAAATTGGATTATTCAGAGATGCATATAGTTTTGAAGATATTGCAGCATGACGCTGTCATGGTAACAGCCACAATATATTTTCTTTTGCTTTTAATCTGTCACCAAAGACTGCTTCTCATGCTAAGTATTGAGGTTGCACTGAACTGTAAAGGGTATATTTGTTAACAGCAATGATTGGTCACAGTATTCAGAGCAATTTCAACTGAATAAACTAGTTTCTATGTTTTATGGGCACATTGCATATATGGTACGTGTCCTACTTGAAGTGTTTAAACAAAACCACTGTCATTAATTAGTACTTTTCGAACCAAATCCATAATTGCAAAGATTGCTTTAATTCCACCACACATTTTTAGAGATTGAGTGTCTCTATAAACTTACATCAATTTCAGTATCAATACCCATGAGGAAATATGAATATGTTGGATTTCAAATTGCTGTTTTCTGAAATAAAACAGTATAACACTGAAAGAACTGACCATTTTGGGAGCCCATTTAAGATCATATCATATCTCCAAAAGGTCGGGTGATGTTGGCAACTTGAAACTTTCAGGGAAGCAATGTGTAATACTGTCATGCTGCATAAACTTTAGTAGGAATTCGTTTGGTATATTTTTTTTATTATGGACATAATATAACCAAATTGAAATCAGCACCAATACCATGGTTTCAGTGTTTTGGCCGTCACTCAGTGATTACTAGAGCTGTGGCTAACGGATAGCAGCAAGATATGGGATAGTGGAGAACTACGAGATTTTAATAGATCAGAACGCGTCTTATCTACATCCCTTGTTACTTACACCCCGCCCTTGTAAGTTTGTGTAACTGAGGAATATTGTACGGTCTGTATGTTCGGATGTGATAGTGGCCGGGCATGACCACGCAGTACCACTTTTGTAGCAACATTGACAAAAATGCTTACAACTGTTAGAACTATACACCATTCAGATACTATTCCTCGAAATAAGTTGTCGGGTTGTGGCTTTTAAAAGTTGCTGACACATTAAGTAGGACACACATGCAGCAACAAAATAAACAAACACAAAACAACAATAAAACAAGACCACAAAAAACCCAAACAAACAAAAACAAAACAAAAACAAATGAAAAAAAACCACCATTCAGAATGAGCAACATTAGAAAAGTATTTATTTTTATACGCCCACCTAATAAAGGTGGTCGTATATTGTCGTGGCCCTGTCCGTCCGTCCGTCCGTTCGTTCGTTCGTTCGTTCGTCCGTCAACATTTTGTTTGTCCGCTGTTTTCTGGGAAAACTATTTGACAGATATTAATGAAACTTCACACAAATGTTAAATGCATCAAGATCTGAAGCTGATGTGATTCTGAGGTTAATTTGATTTTTCATTTCAGAGTTATGGCCCTTGTCCTTAAAAAATATGCAAATAGTTTGTCCGCTGTTTTCTGGGAAACTATTTGAGAGATATTAATGAAACTTCACACAAATGTTTAATGCATCAAGATCTGAAGCTGAGTTGATTCTGAGGTTCATTTGATTTGTCTTTTCAAAGTTATGGCCCTTTTACTTAAAAAATAATGCAAATACATGCAAATAGTTTGTCCGCTGTTTTCTGGGAAAACTATTTGAGAGATATTAATGAAACTTCACACAAATGTTTAATGCATCAAGATCTGAAGCTGAGTTGATTCTGAGGTTAATTTGATTTTTCATTTCAGAGTTATGGCCCTTGTCCTTAAAAAATATGCAAATAGTTTGTCCGCTGTTTTCTGGGAAAACTATTTGAGAGATATTAATGAAACTTCACAAAAATGTTTAATGCATCAAGATCTGAAGCTGAGTCGATTCTGAGGTTCATTTGATTTGTCGCTTCGGAGTTAGGCCCTTTTACTTAAAAATAATGCAAATACATGCAAATAGTTTGTCCGCTGTTTTCTGGGAAAACTATTTGAGAGATATTAATGAAACTTCACAAAAATGTTTAATGCATCAAGATCTGAAGCTGAGTTGATTCTGAGGTTCATTTGATTTTTCATTTCAGAGTTATGGCCCTTGTCCTTAAAAATATGCAAATAGTTTGTCCGCTGTTTTCTGGGAAAACTATTTGAGAGATATTAATGAAACTTGACATAAATTTTTAATGCATCAAGATCTGAAACTGAGTTGATTCTGAGGATCATTTGATTTTTCGTTTCAAAGTTATGGCCCTTGTCCTTAAAAAAATGCAAATAGTTTGTCCGCTGTTTTCTGGGAACACTATTTGAGAGATACTAATGAAACTTCACAAAAATGTTTAATGCATCAAGATCTGATGCTGAATCGATTTTGAGGTTTATTTGATTTTTCGTTTCAGAGTTATTGCCCTTTTACTTAAAAAAATGCAAATATATGCAAACAGTTTGTCCGCTGTTTTCTGGCAAAACTGTTTGACAGATATTAATGAAACTTCATACACATGTTTAATGCATCAAGACCTGAAGCTAAGTCGATTCTGAGGTTCATTTGATTTGTTGTTTCGGAGTTATGGCCCTTGCACTTAAAAAAAAGCAAATCTATGCAAATATGAGGATGGCCATAACTTTTTCATTTGAAATTATATTTACTTCATTTTTTTTTATATGGTTAAACCTTAATGTGAATTTTCATATATATTGCGGGGTTTTTGATATGTCATTTTATTCTAAAGTTATGGTCCTTGAACTTCGTGTGTTCGTTGCTTTGTTAGTCGGTCAACTTTTAGTTTGTCTGTTGTTTTCTGGGAAAACTATTAAAATGATATAAATGAAACTTAACACAAATGTTTTAAGCAACAAAATTTGAAGCTGAGTTTATTTTGACGTTCATTCAGTTTGTCTTTACAGAGTTATGGCCGTTGCACTTTACAAAAATCTGCAAAAATGAGGATTAGCTGTAACTTTTTTATTTAATAAGATATTCACTTCATTTTTTTAAAAAATAGTATCACCTTAATATGGAAATCAAGAACTTAAACACAGATTAGAAAATGTCAACAATTATAAGGCATGTTGAATCAGAGAAAGTTAGCAAGTGGGCGTATTATGTACCGTATGCGGTACTCTTGTTTGTTTTCTGATCTCTTCTCACTCAATTTGACAATGCCTTGAAAATATATTCTGCTCATATTTTCGCCAATTTGTCGAAAAACTATTTATTATGTCTACCCCATTTATGGGGAGACATAATATTTTTGCCAGAGTTGTCTGTCCGTCCGTCTGTCTGTCACAAACTTGTATCGCGCGTATTTCTGACACCAGTATGGCTAGAGTCACCATACTTCACAGGAATATTCACCAGCATGAGTTGTTGTGTACCTGGGGTTTTGAATTGTCTCCCCTGATAACTTTGGAGTAATTGCCCCTGGTGACTTAAAATTAGACTAACTTTGTGTCGCGCGTATCTCTGAAACTGCTAGGGCTAGAGTCACCAAACTTCACAGGAATATTAACCAGCATGAGTTGTTTTTGAATTGTCTCCCCTGATAATTGTTGAGTTATTGCCCCTGATATAATAACTTAAAATTAGACAAACTTTCTGAAACCACTTGGGTTATATTCACCAAACTTCACAGGAATGTTGCCCAGCATGAATTGTTGTGTACCTGGGTTTTTTTGAGTTGTCCCCCCCCTGATATTTATTGAGTTATTGCCCCTGATATGATAACTTAAAATTAGAGAAACTTTGTGTCGCGCGTATCCCTGAAACCAGTAAGGATAGAGTCACCAAACTTAAACACAAATGTTACCCAGCATGAATTGTGGTGCACCTGGGTTTTTTGAATTGTCTCCCCAGATAACTTTGGAATTATTGCCTCTTATAACTTAAAATTAGATAAACTTTGTGTTACGTGTATCTCTGAAACAGCTAGGGCTAGTCATCAAACCTAACAGGAATGTTGACAAGCATGAGTTGATGTGCAGCTGGTGTTTTGAAATGCCTTCCTCTGATAGTTGTTGAGTTATTGCCCCTGATATGATAACTTAAAATTAGACAAACTTTGTGTCACGCGTATCTCTGAAACCTGTAGGGCTAGATTCACCAAACTTCACATAAATGTTGACCTGCATGAGTTGTTGTGCATTCAATGGTCTCCCCCTAATAACTTTTGACAAACTTTGTGTTGCGCGTATCTCTGAAACCAGCAAGGATAGAGTCACCAAACATCACAGGAATGTTGACCAGTATGAGTTGTGTACCTTGGGTTTTTTGAATTGTCTCCCCTGGTAACTTTGGAATTACATTAGACATTACACTTGTGTATTGGAAAGAGAATGAAGGGGAGACATGTGTTTTTATGACAAAAACAAACCTCTAGTTTCACCACGGAATCCAACGGAAACACTCCGCCATACAATGGAATCTGTCGTAAAATGAATTTTGTGTACCGGACCTACTCGGTAAACAGCAGACATTCTCTTTTTCGTGTATTTACACTTTCGACTGACCCACGTCAGTCCCTGTTGTGAAAACCCAATTGATATTCATAAAGTTGCTCCGAAATTGGAGATTGGCCGGACGTGTCGTTTGATTCCTGTGTAATCGATAAAGTTTTCCATTTCTTAAAGGCAGTTTTCGAAGGATTAAATGCCGTCTATATATTTAGCTGAATATATCTTAACTGCTGGAGAATGGTCTGTAAGCAGTATTTTAATGATATGAATGTATGCAGATATTTTGAGGACATAAGAAAGGCAAGTGTATCAACCATCTTATGCCAGTTTCAATACATATTGGCGTCAATGCTTTATTCTCTCTTTTGTAGCAAACATCATAGGGTTTTCATATTTCCCTGTATAGTAAAACCCTCCAAACTGGGAATTTATATATTTTCGGCAGCTCTTTTGGGAGCTTTCTGCACGACTTTTATCCTACAATTAAGCTGCCACCTGTCTTATAGACCGGCCTTGAAACTAATAATAACGATCGGTTTAGAGGGTTTATACTGCAGTCATTATTCGGGTTGTTTCCGGTTTCATTGCCCGTGAAACTTTATAACCATGTACTGTCTATGTCTAATCAATCTGAAGTTTATGCTTTTTCAGCGGCTAGCTGTCTATTTTCATTCTTGTTCTAGTTTTCCACAAATCAGGAACTATGTTACATTGTCATAGGCATATGACCCGCTAGTATTTAGTAGTAAACTGTGTTTTCATTAATTAATACCTAGACTGGCGTACAACCGTATTACAATGGCCAAACTAGATGTTAAATCCAGATACAGTTTGCTAATGTGATGAAAATCCTGGGGTCATTCTTACGACCTAGTAGTTATTTCAAAGCACCATGTTGTATGATAATTAGCTGTTTCGCAAGCTTGAATCAATGCAATCGATCCGTATCAACCTAACCACACCAAATGTAAGGCATTCTAATTATACAGACCTTTTCTATAAACTTATCAGAGTTCAGTCAAAACAGCATATAATACAGAAAGTCATTATTTACGCAGATATTTAGCATGGAAGGCTGTCGAAATGCTAAAATAGATGCTACAGGGAAATTCCCATATAATAAAAATAGACGTACACGACGATGGTAACCGAGGTCTCCAAAATAGGTTGGCATATGTAAGCAGTTGTTTTACAATTCTCCAGTGAGTTGGAAGTTAAACAGGCGGTTTCGTCAAACTACCGGTTCGCCAAACTGGTATAACATAGTAAACGAAAAGCGGTTTCGTCAAACTGGGTACAGTATAAATCCTTAAATTACGACCACTTTTAAAGAAGGCTAATTTATCGTATGAAAGGCAGGTGGCATCACCTAAAGGAGCTTTCTGTTTTACTTTCACATTGCTTTAAGCAGTGATCGTAATAGAGGGGTCTTTCTGTATTACCGTTGACACGCTTCGTTCAACATACGCTACCACCTGACCGTAATTAAAAGTTTCAAGACACTTTTTGGCCTAAATGTTGTCGGATTGACTAGCCAAAATAGATCTGGGTCTACATGGTTAGGAACAGTGTACTCTATAGTGTACACGCATAGAAACGTTACTAGAGTTTTAAAATTTCTGGATTTGGGCTTTGTGTCTAAAATTAACTTTGAACTACATGTATATCACTCCCATCGACATTTTTGAACGTTACACTTAAATATCTCATCTACAAACCATACTCAAGAACACACAATTTTCTGTTGCATCAACACTTATCCCATTAAAGAAGTTTGGTTCCAAATATTGTTGTTGTTTGTTTGTTTGCGTTCCCAGAGGAGAATGGGGTATGTATTGCGTTGTGCTGCGGTTTTGGATAGAAGGCGCCTGTGGGGCCCAGCACCGCCGATTTCGGCTCTCTTGGGTTTTCTGTCAGGGCCCCCACCCTTAGCATTTCTTGACAGGTGCGCCAATGTGTTGAAGAGAAAGACCTATAATCGGATACCCCTTGGTTCTTTATCATGCTCGGTGTAAATCACCGATACATCGGCCCTCGGTTTTTAGCTTACCAGAGCACAAAGTGCTCAGGGTGAGCTTTTGTGATTGCCTGATGTCCGTCGTCGTGCGTTGTGCGTCGTGCGTCGTCCCGCGTCAACAATTTGAACCTTTAAAAATCTTCTCCTCTGAATCTACAGGGTTTTCAGCTTTCATCTTTTGCACATAACATCTACTATAGGTCCTCTACAAAAGTTATATCAACTATGCCCCCGCCCTAGGTGTGTGAAGTTTTCAATAGAAACATATAGTGAAAACTTTGAAGTTCTTCTATTCTGAAACTGGAATTTTCTCAGCTTTCATATTTGGCACATAGCTTCAAATTTAGGTCTTCTACAAAAGTTATATAAATTATGCCCCTAGGATCAATATTGGTTCCACCCCAGGGGTGGCCAGTTATTTCTAGCTGACTGCTTAAACAGCCCTTGGGGTCACTAGTTATGCATAGGAAAACTTTAAAACCTTCATGTCAAAAAACACATGTCTCAGAGCTTAGATATTTGGTGTATAGATTTACTTAGCATACCTTTATGAGTTTTGTAAATATCATAGTTCTGAGGTTAAAATTGGCCCCGTCCTGTGTGTATAGACTTCTTGACATCAGAAATTACAGTTTAAAGGTTCCCCCTTAAATCAGAGATGAAGCCAGTGACCTGAGACTAGCCAGTGTCACAGGGCACCGTCACAATGAATTATGAACCTCGACAGAAAAAAACAATGTATGAACACTAGATATATAGACAAGGGGTCGAACTTCCTATTTACGACTTTTACCCCTCTCCCAAGTCATCCCTCTGTTGACATTCAATCAAACGGTATATCGGGTAAAGCTTTTTTGCCAATAAGTAGTCTAATGTATAATCTATGTAACTGCAAAGCGAAAAACTCCTAGTTGAAACGGTTCTCAGAAGCCACAGCGGAGAATCTCGAGAAACACGGTAATTTTGACAGGTCGGATACGACCTCGCAACCGCCCGTTTACCGACTAAAACCGCTATTTGAACGTTTGCCAGCGCCGAATCAGGACTGTATGCAATAGCTAGTAAGCAACTTTATGTGCACTGTTGGACAGATGAAATTGTCTCGAAACCATTTGTTTTAGCTTTCAGCATCCATTTTACGTCAAGTGACCAGTAATGAAAGCTGCAAGCTGATTGGACGAGGGCCCAATTTCGACCAATGAAATTTGCCATTGCAATATTAGTCAAGAGATACACATATGGCGTTGAATTTGAATAAACTGAAACCTGTTCATTTGAACGCACAAATTATACTTCTTAGAAGTTCGACACCTTGTCTATATATCTGGTGTTCATACATTTTTTTTCGGTCGAGGTTCATATTTCATTGTGACGGTGCCCTGTGGCCATTGTGAGTGTATTGGTAATCACCCTTAGCCTAATCAGTAGAGTAAAAATTGTGTTTAGACAAATAACACACACTCATTTTAGATTGAGAAAACTATGTGGATAATTATCAAAATGCAGAAAGCTCTTAAAGCTTTTTTTCATATCTATGCCATGCATTAAGCTGCTAGCTATCAATATAGAGCCTATCAGTGTATCTGTTGTGAAGTTCAGCTTAATACAAGTTCAAGTGTTCTAATAGTAATCTCTACCTATTCTTTCAGTACTTTAATGTTGTCTGCTTCAGAATTATTGTCTGCTTGTTTAAGTTTGTTCACACTGTTTTTAATACATATCACTCTTACAATTAACTCTCTTGTACAAACCACATATGAAATTACATATGTGTCAGATCAGAATCCAAAATGTGTGCTAATTTCAGTCAAGTCATGCTCAGCAGTGATAGGGTTTCTGTCATATATAATCTGTTTGTCTGAAATATTAACACTTTCAATGGCCCTCTTGTCTATAGAAACATATAGTGAAAACTTTGAAAAATCTTCTCCTCTGAATCTACAGGGTTCTCAGCTTTCATATTTGGCACATAGCACCATTTTCCGGTCCTCTACATAAGTTGTATAAATTATGCCCCTGGGGTCAAAATAGGCCCCACCCCAGGGGCGGTCAGTTTTCAATAGAAACATATAGTGCAAACTTTGAAAATCTTCTCCTTTGAAACTGGAATGTTCTCAGATTTCATATTTGGCACATAGCATCATGTTTAGGTCCTCTACAAAAGTTATATAAATTGTGTCCCTGGGGCCAAAATGGCACCGCCCCAGGGGTGGTCAGTTTTCAATAGAAACATATCTGGTGTGAAAGTCTCTTGTCTCTTATTAAAGTCTCATCCGAAGGGCTTGGTCCGGCGGGGGATCGAACTCGTGACCCCTGGATCTGCAAGTCAATCGCGTTACCACTAGACCATGTCCGCCGAAATGGTTCCAAATGGTTTGAAAATTATTTGGCGCCAAAGTGTTAAACTGTGTGTATCTCATGTGATCATTTATACACTACTCTTGTGTAAACAGCTGTTATGTTATCCTTGATAAAATCTAATAACCATGGCGACCCTCAAACAAGTTTGCTAAAGTTAAACGTTACTACCTTCCAGAGTCCACGATAACGGGACTATATGTACTACGAAGTTATTTCTCCACCAGTTCTAAAGTTACGACTACCCATTAACCCATTCCCTCGTAGGCTATATTTAGACCCATTCCCTCATAGGCTGTATTTAGACCCACTACTGTCAAGCTCTATAAAGAATGTTTACTATCGAAAGTAACTGTTGTAGGGAGTATGGTCGGTACTAACACCACCACCCATTGAACACCCTTCGTGTCTACTGTTGTAGGGAGTATGATCGGTACTAACACCACCATATATTGAACGCCCCTCGTATCAACTGTTGTAGGGAGTATGGTCGGTATTAACACCATCACATACTGCCATGCATAACAGGGTTAGTACTCCCGTTCATTAACAATACACATATCTTCTTTACGTTTTGGTCATATAGTGATAACCTTTGGTACATGTTGGAATCTTTTGAGACGCCTACGCGCCTTATCAGGGTCCCCACTATTTGATACTCCGACCAGAGCTACAGATAAGGGTGCGTACGCAAATACTAAACTCGGCATTTCTCAACCAAACCCTATACTGTTACCACTCTTTAGAATCGTCTCGAAGAGACGATTCTAAAGAGTGGTAACGAAATAGGGGTTGGTTGAGAAATAAACGAACTGTTCTTGAAAATGTAGACATTTACGCATCTTATCTGGAGCTCTATATGACCATATAATTGAAAATAAAAGAATAAAAGGTATTTTATGATAAATGAAGCAGAAACTATTGTTTGCATGGTATTTTTAGCTCACCTGAGCAAAGCTCAGGGTGAGCTTTTGGGATACTTGAATGTCCGTCGTCCGGACGACGGACGTCCGTCGTGCGTCGTCCGTCGTCAACAATTTGCTTGTGAACACTCTAGTGGTCACAATTGCAGTCCAATCTTCATGAAACTTGGTCAGAATAAATGTCTTGATAAAATCTCGGACGAGTTCGAAAGTGGGTCAAGTTGGGTTAAAAACTAGGTCACTAGGTCAAATAGTAGGAAAACCTTGTGAACCCTCTACAGGTCACATTTTTAGCCCAATTTTCATGAAACTTGGTCAGAATGATTGTCTTGATAAAATCTCGGAGGAGTTTGAAAAATGGGTTGTGTGGGGTAAAAAACTAGGTCACTAGGTCAAACAGTAGAAAAACCTTGTGAACACTCAAGTGGTCACAATTTTAGTCCAATCTTCATGAAACGTGGTCAGAATGAATGTCTTGATAAAATCTTGGACGAGTTTGAAAGTGGGTCAAGTGGAATTAAAAACTAGGTCACTAGGTCAAACAGTAGAAAAACCTTGTGAACACTCTAGTGGTCACAATTTTAGTCCAATCTTCATGAAACTTGGTCAGAATGAATGTCTTGATAAAATCTTGGAGGAGTTCGAAAGTGGGTCAAGTGGAGTTAAAAACTAGGTCACTAGGTCAAACAGTAGAAAAACCTTGTGAACACTCTAGAGGTCACATTTTTTGTCCAATCTTCATGAAACTTAGTCATAATGATTGTCTTGATAAAATCTCAAACGAGTTTGAAAGTGGGTTATGTGGGGTTAAAAACTAGGTCACTAGGTCAAATAGTAGGAAAACCGTGTGAACACTCTAGAGGTCACATTTATAGCCAAATCTTCATGAAAATTGGTCAGAATGATTGTCTTGATAAAATCTTGGACAAGTTTGAAAGTGCGTTATGTGAGGTCAAAAAGTAGGTCACTGGGTCATATCTTAGAGAAATCTAGTTTACACTCCAGTGGCCACATTTTTAGCCCAGTCTTCCTCAAACTTGCTCAGAGTGTTTGTCTTGGTGATATCAAGGTTGAGTGTGATCATGGGTTGGGTGGGAATAAAAAGTAAGTCACTAGGTCAAATCTTAGAAAAAATACTTTAGAGGGCACATTTTTAGCCCAATCTTCATTGGTCAGAATCATTGTCTTGATAAAATCAATATACTAAATCTTTGAAAATCTTGTTCTGCAGAACCACTGCTCATGATCCACTGCTCATGATCCACTATCGACATTGTTCATATATTGTCCCTAAGGTCAATATTGACCATACCCATGGGCTACCCAGCAAGAATCTTAAATCTATGGTAATCAGGTGAGCGATTAAGGGCCATCTTGGCCCTCTTGTTTACTTATTTGTTGAAGGTTAAGTTTCCACCAGATCTCGAATAATGTTTACGAGACTACGTTATGAACCTCAAACGGTCGTAATTAGCACTAACGATGTATCCCCTTCACAACTCCTAATATTCACTGAACTTTGTATTTAAACTTCAAACAGCAGACGCCATCAAATCAGTTTTCAAAAGAAACGTATGAAAGTATAGCAGCAAAATATTTCAAGTTTTTTTGTTAGTTTGTCTCTGTGGAATATAGCCTACAAGCAGAACTATTAGAGCAGAATATCGACTCATTTACAGTTTAACCCATTCCCTCATATTGACGTCTTTTGACGCCTCTGTAAAAGTCACTTTCTGAAACCATTGTGATAAATAGAGCATTTGTTCCATAGGAGTAAATGCTCTATTTATCACAATGGTTTCAAAACTACACAATTCTGAAATTTCCATTTTCTCTAGTAAATGCTCCTTTTCGGTAGATTTATTCAAAGAGGTATGATCTAAAAATAGCCAATGAGGTAATTGGATAAACCTCTCTAATTCGGACGCTCAGATACATACAATTATCGGTCTTTGATGTAGGTGGCAGCTTAATGTAGAGTGAATTTCCCGCAGTGAGCTCCACTGGAAGCTTTCTCCATGACTAGCATTTCCGGCAATCTTCAACGTTACACATTTTCAAAATGTCATATGAAATTGCTAGTCATTTGCCTATGATACACTATATGGGATAAATTAACAACCAACACGTTTTTTTGACTGCATACATGTTTCGATTTACATCTTCATCAGTGCATAACAACTATCATACGTGCACGGTCATACATAATGATACACTAAAAACCCCTCAACCGAAATTGTAGTGAAGAAGAATTGATAACTTTTAAGGCAGGTGACTGCTTAACACAGGGCGAAAGTCATAGGGGAAACTCCTAGACGAGAGCTTTTTGCGTGGCATTAATCCTACATTAACCCTTTCCCTGTTTAATCATGGACAAAATAGTTATAATGAAATATGGAAGATGGAACATTGTAGCCATTTTACAAACTAAAGAAACAGATATATCACATTCCATTTATAATTTAGCAAACAGAGTAGACCCTGATCAGACGGCTCCTATAGGAGCCGTCTGATTTGGGTCCATTCTGTTTGCAGATGCGTGAAAAGGAGTTTATACTTTTGAAGGACATAATTAAGCCGCCACCTTTCTTAACCCTTTCAACGCTGCTTTGTTTCAGAGTGGAATAGTCCATCTGTGTTTATTATCAAAGTCCATACAATATGAAAGGGTAAAACTTGCGAGTGGATTTTAAATGACAAACAGTGCAGACCCTGATAAGAGGGCTCCTGTAGGAGCCTTCTGATCTGGGTGTACACTGTTTGCTGAGGATAGTGTAACTGTTCATCGCATTATTAGGGTTAAAAACCGACAATGCTACTTATTTGAATTTGTGGCTTAGCGAGGTTTTACTGTAAGTGCTGTACAAAACGAACTGGCGGGCTGTAATACGAAATTAATTGCGGCATGAATAAATGTCACGGAACTGTGATTTTTTGAAATCGTCGAGTCATATTTATATGTTATCACATATATAGGCAGTCAAGGGTTGAGTAGCCTACATTACAGTATGTAAGCTTTTTGAATATTTAAAATACAGTTGAACTTCGATATCTCTAACTTCAAGGTCACATACAACTTACTTTGAGATATCTCTAACTTCAAGGGAACATACAAGTTACTTTGAGATGACAGATGTTCGAGTCAGCCGATTTCCTATCTGAGCAATTTCTCAAGTTCAGAGCTTAATGCAGGTCTAAAGTAATGCTGGACGCTCCTGTTCGAGTTATCTAAGTTCGAAATATCTAAGTTCAACTGTAATTGGATAGTTATCTTTTATTTTTATTAAAAAACCACCACCAGATTGTCAAACAGTTGAATACAGATGAGACGCTGAGTTACTCGACGTCTCACCTGGATCCAAATTGATAGTAGATGTTATCACAAGTTCGCACCCATAGATTACAGTTACGACGGTTTTGCGCCTAACCCTCGATATGACAGTTACTCGCCGTGATTACTGCGACCCTGGGGTGATATTGCCTTTCAGTTTCGTGTAACATTAAATTGTACGTGCACGGTCATACATAATGCCTCCAAGGATTCATTTTCTATCGATTCACAAACACTTTCTCAGTTTCTGCTTGTAAATATTACTGATTACTTGAGCTACCAAATATTGACAAATGCGAAGTTAAGATATCTAGCGAAGTATGAATATGTAGGCTTTTATTACGCTCATTCAAGAACATGCATATTCAATATACAGTTAAACCTAGAGAATTCCAAAGTTTAGTATAGAAGAATTTAGAACAGTTTAGGTAGATGACTGCTTAATGCAGGGTGGAAGTCCTACAGAAAGACCCCACACGATCTTTTTGCATGACATTCACCCTCCATTAAGCTGCCATCTGTCTTAAAGATCGATAATGAAACGTATTGGAGTGTTCAAATAATCGAGGTTTAGTTCTACTATACTCGCTTACCCTGTAAACATGGAATAGTTTGATTGTTATTTGACCATTTCCTTCATATGGATACCTTTCAAGCATGATCTAGATTAGACGGCTCCTGTAAGACATGATCGAGTGGTTAACACGCTCGAATACAATACCAGGAGTTCCAGGTTCGATTCCCCGCCGGTCCAAGTCCTTCGGGCGAGACTTTATAAACCGAGGTCCGATATATTAGTGCTTTACACAAGGCATCTAAAAGAACCAAAGAAACTCTATCGGTAATAAGTGTAGTACATCGCGCCCGGGTGTCTCTATAACCGATCCCCTCTCCCTGGGGCGCCCTATTTGCCCATAGTTGGCAGAAACGGACGTTAAACACACAATCAACCGTCTGATCAGAGTCTGCTCTGTTCGCTTATGTCATAGATCTGATTATAGTGTATTCATGTACTTTGATAAAAAACAACCCGTGTTCAGTGTGTTATAGGGCGATCTTACTTATTAAAGAGGTCTAATTATGGGTCTGTAAGGCAGATGGTAGCTTAATGTAGGTCAAAGGTAATGCAGAAAGCTCATATAGGAGCTTTCTGTAAATTACTTTTGCCCTGATTTAAGCAACCACCTGGTTTTTAAGACTCCTATGTTCAATAAAGGAATATCTATAGCTCTGCAAACAGTATAAGTGTTGACATTTGGAACAAAAGGCAATTTCTGTTTATACTAGGGCTGTAGATAAGACTAATATAATTATTTTTGTTTCTATAGCTCTCCACCAAACCCTATATATCTTTTGCTGCTACTCTTTAGAATCACGCCGGAGAGATGATTCTAAATTGCAGCGTGAAAATGTTTGGTGGAGAAATAAGATGTTTCATAACTCGGTACTCCTCTACAGGACTGGTTTAGGATAACATTCTTTATACAGATAAACCCCTCTAACCCAGAATTGTAGTAAACGGAGAGTTTAGATATTTCTAGACAGATAGCTTCGTAATGCTCTCTGTACGACTTTGATCCTGCATTAAGCTGTCATGTGTCTTACAGATCGGGATTGATACTAATTTGAACGCCCGGTTTAGAGGCGTTTTACGGTGTTTGTAACGGCAGCAACGTAAACCAATGTGTTAAACCACAGGTGCTAGGCGTGTGGCCATTTCACAAATACTGCTTATAAATACCTTCAAATACGTTTAGACATCATAACTTGACATTATAAAAAAAAGAAAAAAAAATGAAAAAAAAGAAAAAATTTCGTATAATATATTACTATATAAAGGTATGTAACTAAATGGTCCAAAGTGGCAGAAAAAATGCACCAACTACATTCCGCGTCTTGTTACGACGTCAATTTCCGCTCGATTTCAATCAAATATGAGTCAATGCACGCAGAAATGTCCAGTCTTTCAAATACACACCATTGATTGCCGATCATAAGCCGAAAAATTACTGTTTTGAGACGATAAACTCCAGCTTAGATCTAGTCGACCGAGTCACTACCGACACATACATGCATATTTTCACCACTGATGACATCGAAAGTCACACTAGATCTCATAATATGGTCCGTTTTCCACTCTCATTCAATAAAACGAACATAACCATTAAACTTACTGTCGATGTCAACCTCAAAGTTACTACCAGTTCTACGAAACTGAAGAGTTTTCGAAACAACCCGCGGCTGTCAACATTCGGTCAGCCATGATTTTTCGTGACCCGGAAATGCTTGAAGCGAAGAAGCGACTGGTGCCCGGCAGACCATTTGACTACTATAAAGCAGGTAACAAGTGCCCTGTAAACTGCTGATTATGTTCGCCTAAAATTTAGATTTTCTATTCTAATAAGACTGAAAAAAAAAGAACTAGCTCTATTTCAAATTTAATGACAGCCTTCATTTCATATATATATTAGGAACAATTACTATAGTTACTTGGTAATTATACTGATTATTTTATAATCGTTTGCTTTCTAATATATGTGTTAATTTATTTTTCATATATAGTGCATGACTGAAAAATGTATACGTCGACTGCATTTTATTTTCCAGTTAACCTTTCCCTGTTCAATAATTATGTAAGAAAAAGTAACATCATGAATATTTATTAGATTAATATTTATCATTTTCAAGGGCATGTTTGCTTCGACGAATGGTATAGAATTATATCTATATATCATGACACAAATAGAGTAGATCCTGGTCTTCTATGAGCTATCTGATTTGGGTCTATACTGTTTTCATATGCGTGAAAGGTGTTTATAGGAGGGAAAGGGTTAACAGGGTGTTTTATACAGAAACCGGGCACCAGTAATCATGTTTACAGGGCACTTGTTACCTGCTTCATAGTAGTCAAATGGTCTGCCGGGCACCAGTCGCTTCTTCGCTTCAAGCATTTCCGGGTCACGAAAATCATGGCTGGCCGAATGTTGACAGCCGCGGGTTGTTTCGAAAACTCTTCAGTTTCGTAGAACTGGTAGTAACTTTGAGGTTGACATCGACAGTAAGTTTAACGGTTATGTTAGTTTTATTGAATGAGAGTGGAAAACGGACCATATTATGAGATCTAGTGTGACTTTCGATGTCATCAGTGGTGAAAATGTGCATGTATGTGTCGGTAGTGACTCGGTCGACTAGATCAAAGCTGGAGTTTATCGTCTCAAAACAGTAATTTTTCGGCTTATGATCGGCAATCAATGGTGTGTATTTGAAAGACTGGACATTTCTGCGTGCATTGACTCATATTTGATTGAAATCGAGCGGAAATTGACGTCGTAACAAGACGCGGAATGTAGTTGGTGCATTTTTTCTGCCACTTTGGACCATTTAGTTACATACCTTTATATAGTAATATATTATACGAAAATTTTTCTTTTTTTTCATTTTTTTTTCTTTTTTTTATAATGTCAAGTTATGATGTCTAAACGTATTTGAAGGTATTTATAAGCAGTATTTGTGAAATGGCCACACGCCTAGCACCTGTGTGTTAAACGGGCGAGTTGTGATCCAGGCTAATCACCAGCGGCCTGTGTTTTGTTGCAGTCTCGAGTTGCTCTCAGTGGCGTAGCTAGCGATGCGCACTTATGCACGTGCCTAGCATCAATCTGAAAGGTCAAAACTTAATTATTGCCAAACTTTAATCAAATTTGAAGACTTAGGGGTATAGGCTTTGACATACATTCTGTCTTGTCATGTAAGCTTTAACCCATTCCCTAATATTGACGCCTCTTTAAAAGACACCAGTTGAAACAATTATGATAAATAGAGCATTTGCTCCATAGAAGAACTACACAATTCTAAAAGTACATTACATTTGGAGCCAGCTGTGTAGGTCTCCCACTTAAGGCAAATTGTCTTTCTTAATGTACGGTTTAAGGTGTTGAAGAGAATCCTATTTAGATAAACCGACAAAAGATTGATTAGAAATCAATGGCAGGGCAAACCAACTGTTGCCGATATATTGGACAGATGAAATTGATATTCGCTTCTAGATGGACGACTAGAACCGTTTTATGTATTTATCAAACGGAAAAGAGATCAATATAACATGTAGATCACCAAGTCCCAGATGAAGAGATTATTTTAAATGCAAAACTCCCTATTTATTTCCACGAAACCCTAAGTTTTGACTACTTTTTAGAATCGTTTCATGGTGACGATTCTAATGAACAATCACAACTCATAGTTTAATAGAGATAATTAGTCCCCCACCGGTTACCGGTTGGGGGACTATAGGTTTGCTCGATTCCGTCCGTCCGTCTGTCCGTCCGTCCGTCCGTCTGTCACGCTTCGTGTCCGGGCCATATCTCCTACAAAGTTAAGCCAAATTCATTATAACTTCACACATTGAAGAAGCATGATGAGGGCTAGTGTCATGCACAAGGGCCATAACTCTAGCATCAATATTTTTGGAGTTATTCCCCTTTTACATATTTTTTTGTCCGGACAATAACTCTTTATCTACTGGTTCAATTGATTTGAAATTTCACATATGGAACAATCATGATGACGGGCAGTGTCATACACAAGGGCCATAACTCTAGCATCGATAATTTTGGAGTTCTTCCCCTTTTTCATATTTTCTTGACAGTCCGTCTGTCACGCTTCGTTTCCGGGCAATATCTCCTACAAAGTTAGACCAAATTCATTATAACTTCACATATGGAACAAGCATGATGAGGGGTAATGTCATGCACAAGGGCCATAACTCTAGCATCTATAATTTTGGAGTTATTCCCCTTTTCATATTTTCTTGTCCAGTTAATAACTCTTTATGTACTGGTTCAATTGATTTGAAACTTCTCATATGGAACAAGCATGATGAGGTGTAGTGTCATGCACAATGGCAATAACTCTAGCATCAATATTTTTGGAGTTACTCCCCTTTTTCATATTTTCTTGTCGGGACAATAACTTTTTTTTTATTTACTGATCCAATGTATGAAAGTAGGAACTAATACCATTCAGGTGGTCATGTATATACCATGGTCAACCACACCATGGGTGGGTGGGGTGGGGAGAGTGGAGGTTTTTTTTCAGTCCGGTGGGGGACTCATGTCTTGCATAGCAATACAACATGCCCTTGTTCTAATTAGTATTCAAAACTCAGCGTTTCTTAGAGATTATTCTAATGCTAACTCGGAGGATTTGGTTGAGATATTTCTAATGAGCAGTCACAACTGGGAGTTCAGTAAATATTTTTTTTAATAAAAAGAAAGAACTGAGGATTTGGTAGAGATAATTTGAATAATTAGTTAAAATCCAAGATTTGGTTGAGATGTTTTTGTGTAAATAATCCATTAACTCAGAGCAATTGATTATTATTACTTGACCATTTTAAACTGAGACTCATCAATTTCCGTTAGCGTTTCCGGCTATACTCGGACGAATTCGACTACCATACATATCAATACATACGAATACATACGGAATATGCACGGAGTCTCAGTTTAATCTGGTCAAGTAATACCTGGATAGTTTGGCTTTATCGCAAAGCCTTCGTCAACACACTGAGATGTGGTCAGTGGGTGTCACATGACTTTGAGTCGTCACGTGACACAATGAGAGTGGATGTTTACAATTCCTAACAAACACCAAAAAAAGGACAGGAAACAACACCAAATAATTTTAATGCATAGTAACAACTAAAATTTAGTAGATAATTCTATAGAGACATTACAACTCATGGTTTCATAGAGATAATTCAAATGAAAAGTCACAACTCGGGGTGTGGTAGAGATAATTTTAATGAGTAGTTACAACTGATGGTTTGGTAAAAGTAATTTTTATGAGTAGTTACAACTGATGGTTTGGTAAAAGTATTTTTTATGAGTAGGTTCAACTGATGGTTTGGTAAAATTAATTTTTATGAGTATGTTCAACTGATGGTTTGGTAAAAGCAATTTTTATGAGTAGGTTCAACTGATGGTTTGGTAAAAGTAATTTTTATGAGTAGTTACAACTGATGGTTTGGTAAAAGTAATTTTTATGAGTAGGTTCAACTGATGGTTTGGTAAAAGTAATTTTTATGAGTAGGTTCAACTGATGGTTTGGTAGAGGTACTTCTATTGAGAAATTACAGTCCGGCCATGATATAGAGTTACCACTGATTAAGTCACACCTCATGGTTTGTTAGAGATAATTCTAAAGAAAAGTCACAAGTCAAGAGTGTATTTTTTATTATTATACCACATTTATATAGCGCTCTTTTCGCTCTTTATATATGTATAACGCGTATAGAAGATTCATATATATGATTTTAATACGTGGTTACAACTGATGGTTTCATAGAGATATTGTTCTCGTGAGTATTCACAACTCATGGCTGGGTCAAGGTAATTCTAATGAGAAGCAACAACTCCATATTTTGTGAAGAAATGGAAGTAAAAATAGTTGCAAAATACATACTGATAGCTTACACTAGTTGCAAAATACTTAGCTTACGAGTCTTATTTGGAGTCCTGAGAACGTATATATATTTTGTTATTCGTGTCCCTGTGTCCTCATTGCATGTGATTAGTTACGCCTGTACGCCATGAATATTCATGGAAAAAAGACATCATGAATATTAATTGGTTTATAACTGTAATGGAACACATAATGTTTTAACCTTCGTGGAAACTGTATACAGTAAAACCTCTCAATAACGGCCACTAAATTGTATCAATAAGTTGGTGGCAGCTTAAAGCAAGGTGAAAGTAAAACAGAACGTTCTGTTTTACTTTCACCTTGCTTTAAGCAGCCACCTGCCTTTAACGCAAACTACTTGATGTAATTAAGTTGTCGTTATAGAGAGGTTTTACTGTAATCAGATCTATATTATTCCATATGAAGTCAGAGCAGACACTAGCGAGACTGATCCTACAGGATCCTGATCCGTGTCTAATCTGTTTTCAAAGGCATCGTGCTTTAAATGATTTATTTTATGGGATATTTGTTGTCTATTCGAACAATCTTAAACTCGATGTATCTTTATAAGAGCACTACATGTATATAGAGGATCTTACATCAGTGTTCTTGATTATTGGAGTTGTTAAATGAGTCTTTTTAAAACGATAAAAAACGAGCTTTAGCGAGTTGTTTTTTTTATCGTTTTAAAAATACGAAATAATCATGAACACGAATGCAAGATTCTGTTTATAACATAACAAACACAAATGTTTTTTGCAGCCAATATTTCAGCAGTAACGTGGATTGTTATAAATTCTCCTTACATATAGAAATGATGAATGAAATGTGTTATTAGGTTCGCTAAGTAACTGGGACAAAGTAGGTCCAAAATTTCCAACTGTTTTTTGACTTACTGTCATAACAACCAGGATCTAATTTAGACCTCTCTGATATTCAATTTAACTGTGATAGTTAATGATTACAAAACCTACCGAAACAGTAAAAATAATTTTTGAGTTACAGTTTCGACATACAAACACGTCACATTATGACGTCACTGTACACAACATGTGTCTGTAAAGTGCGCCATTTGCTAATAGTTTAAATAAAGACCAACATACAGTTGGCCTACATGTCTAACACTCACTGTCAGTGGGGTTCAAAATGCGCCTTCGTACTTCACAACAGCAGGTGTTAAGTGCTTGTGTGGCGGCCGTAAAAAGTCGCCCGTACTTCATTCTCAGTGTTGTTATATTTTCTGGTCCTTCGGGATCATTAGTTTTCATGTTATTAGTTTTGAAAATTGAATACTGCTTAAGCCGGTGCTAGGGGGCGTGAGTAGTGTTGCACTTTTAATTACTACTCATGAACAGACTCAATAAAACCGAGTCTGCAATTTTCTCTTTTTGCATTTCTACTTTTGCTTTCGAGGGATCACCCATTTTCAGAATATATTCGTTTTGGTATATCGAACCCTTCATCAGTGTTGTATACATGGACATGGACATGGACATTACCACCGTGAATTTTTTTATTGAAATGGACAAAAGATTCAATATACGAACTGCTGCATAAAATGTGTCGGAACAGGAGGAAGATTTTCACGATCAGCTGATTTGGAGTATAACATATTTGAAATATGTTTGTGCTGTGCTGGATTCAGATGACTATAGTTGTTGATTGACGAGATATTTTTATGAGTAGAAATCTGCATAAACAAACGGACATGCGGTGAAGAAAATGTAATTTTGTGGAAGCAATTTTTATGTAGATTTCTAGAATGGATGGTTTGGGTCGAATAGCTGGTAGGTCTTTTTTGGCATACATTTTGTAGATATTTACTGACAGCGATTACAATTTGTATTATTTTATCGAAATTAAGGCGCAAGTGCCAACAGTCCTTTGCCATCTATAGTGACTCAATCGTTGACAGGTAGGTCACCGTCCGCCAGTTTGTTTGTTTTGACAGCGCGTATGAATACAGTTCGGTCGTTCGAATGTTATTCACTAGTGAATATATGCCCGTGAATATCAAAATATATATGATAATGTTAGGTCACGCTGAAGCTACGAGTTGTGTTATAATAGTATTTATAAATACGAGGGAGGAGCGTTCATTAAAGATTTTCACTGACCTACCCCATGTTAAGGTAGGCGATTGAAATTCTACACGGACATTATACTTGTACAGGTCAGTTGTAATGTTGAGTTGTGAGGTTTTTTTCCTCGTTTACGTGTGCTAATGTGTTGTAAGGTAGAATGATGGAGCCATTTGAGTCCAGTGTAGTCACCAGCTTTCAGTATTTGAAACACTGTCCGTGTCTTAGCTGTGAATACGCGCTTACGCACGTGTTGAACATCTACATGTATCTGAAAGATGAAAACATTAGTATGGCCAAAATGGAACACAATCGAAAGCTTGGGCGGGGGGGAGGGGGGGGAGGGGGGAGGGGGGGGGGGTTATACAGTGATTAACGTTCTGGCTTGCCATGTAACATTCACCCATTCTCATATTGACGCCTTTTGATGCCACTAAAATTCACTTTTTGAAATTATTTTATAAACAAAGCATTTGCTCTATTTATAACAATGGTTTTAAAAAACTACACAATTCTAAATTTTCTCGGGGGAACAAGCCCTAGGATCACTATACCCACGGTGCGTACAATGGATTTTGATTCAACTACTCACCCGACTGTAAGCCAAAGGAGACATTTGATGAGATGAAGTCAATTTATGGGGAGGATCACCCCTCCCACCACATGACGTTGACACCATCCAGTAGACATGTAGAGTCCGACATTTTCGGCGATCGCCGCAAAACAGCGCGCCAACTAGCCCATGAGGTCAAGATCAGTGTGGGTCCGTGGAAAAATCGCCCAAGACCATTTCAACATGGGAAAGGTGTCTGTTCAATGAATTCCTCGGTTGCTCACGCCTTTCCAGAAGCATAAACGAGTCCATAAACCCCGGACTCTTTTTTCTACGTGTCAAGAAACTCTTTGATAGGCTGATTACACAGGACCAAACATGGATACATCACTTAGATCTGGAGATTAAAGTCCAGTCGTAACTCGTTGCAATGGAAACATGTTGACTGGCCACTTCCTAAGAAGGCACGTGTCCAACCTTCAGCGGGCGGAGTCATGCTGACATTGTTTTGGGACCAGCGATGATGGATGTCTTGGCAAAGGGTACCACAATTACGGGAACATACTATGATTCATTTCTACAGAAAATAAATGCGAAATGCTATCACAACGGATAGGCATGTCATGCTGGCCAGAGGGGTTCGACTCCTGCAAGACAACACCATGGTTCACCGTAAGCTAAACCTCTTTAAAAAAGAAAGAAAAAAGAATTAGCCCTTGGTCACTGTATACAGGTTTTACTGTATATGTCGGGTTTCAGCACGGTTTAGTGGGAATATTTGATAGAATTGAGTTGAGCTGTGCTGGCTTCAAACAGAAATGTTTCCTAAGTTTTCATCGTCTTCCAATATCTCCCATGCCACCGCGTTTTGGAAAGAAGAAAAAGTGGCTGCCAGAATTCCCAGTACGCTGTACAGGATTACATCTACCTCCACCCCCTTGGTAAAGAAAAATTAAATGAAGTGCAGGACATATTGTGTTTACTCCCGTTTCTTCTTCTAATTATTATTATTCTTTCTTCCGATTCTTCTTCTTAGTTAAACATTTAGATATTGTTAGATTTGCTGAAATTCGGCATGTAGGCGTATTTTGGTACCCCGAACTCAATCAAATGTGTTTAGAAAGAGTTGGTTGTCATGGTAACGGCGTGGTGGCCTCTGATTTGCCGTGATTTATATTTTCTTTGATTTTGCTAAATATTAGTAAGTTGGGGGTATATGGGCAACCAGGTCGTAATAGCATGTGTTTTAAAAGTTTTGGTGGTCATGGTAACCCAGTGATGGCATTTGATTGGCTGAAATTTCGATATTTTGCGCATCAGTACCTGTTGTCTGTTTCGTATGGGGGACATTCTGTAATGGATTCTTACAATGGCATTATGGACATGTTGAAAGTCACGTAGAAAAACTATACTTACTTTGGGTCTTTCTCTCTGCATTAAACTGCCACCTGTTTGAACGCGTTCCCACATATACGTAAATGCTTTTTTCACGCCTTGGCAAAAATAGTAGGAGCCGTCTGATCAGGGCCTTCTCTGTCTGTTAATGAAATTATAATAAATCTGAATATTCAGTGTCTACCAAGTCATTTGTATATATTCCATTATTAAAATTCAGCTATTAAATGTTCATGATGTCATCGTTTCTTACATGAAATGTTCATGATGTCATTATTTCTTGCATGGATATTCAACAAGGAAAGGGTTACATATCGACATTGATATTGATTTAAAATTCCGGTTTAGGAGTGCTTTACTGTATATTGAGTATGCATGTATATGTATTGCCCTGTATCTGTATTAGGAGTCTGAGGGTATAGTGTATCGTTCCCTCGTAACCACACATTACTATTGTATTGTAACTGTCAAGAGTTAAAAGCCGTCTTAACCTGTGTACTACTCTCCAGCTAGCTTATCTCTTTCGCTTCCAATGTCGCATTTGTGAATGCTTACCAATGCAAACAGTTTGGATCCAGAATGTTATAATGGCTATGTCTTTAATAACAAAATGTAGCAGACGACAAACTTTGGCAGTGAAATAGTTACACATACAGCAACCCCATCTAAACTGGGCAAAATGGGTAGTATAGGCAGGTGGCTGCTTAATGCAGAGAGAAAAACATGCAGAAGACTTCGTTGGGAGCTCTCTGTATGGCATTCGCATTGCAGTGAGCTACAATGTCTAAAATAAATTGGCATTGATATTGATTTGTACGTTAGGATTGGAGAGGGGTTTGTTGTCAATGCTTGCACATTCAAACCAAGAGTGAAAGCCTGATTATGGAATCCATACACTAGCACTGTGCACAGCGGTCCAGATAAGATGCGTACATTTAAACATTTTCAAGAATAGCTCCTGTACTTTATGCACCAAACCCTATACTGTGACCATTCTTTAGAATCGTCTCGACGAGACTTTCGACCTGCATTAAGCAACCACCTGCATATAAATTCTTGTTTACCAAAAGTGTGGTTTATTGTATTCAAACTATGTCAAAATGGTTGGGCTACAAGGTCTCACTTATTGTTGGTTTTGGAATTTGGTCCGTCTAATATGGACCTATTAATTTGAGAGAGAAAGAGAGAGCGGGAAAAAAAGAAAACAAAAACAACGAAACAAACTATGCAGTTTTGATCACAGGTGCCCTTCGCATGCTATGTTCAACAACAAAAACAACTCCATCACAAATACATTATTTTTTTAGTCACATGTCATAAGTATCTAAAACATACCAAAAGATAGTTTTCTGACCCAACCAAAAAACAAAATGAAAAACATTTTTTTTCCGCGAACACACCTGCTCTATATAATTCAGGAGTGTTCGCGATAATTTTCTTCTTTTTTTCTTTTTTTTTTAGTTTGGTGCATATAGTAATCGCACTGTCCGTCCCGTCTTGTCTGCCTGTCTGTCTGTCTGCCAGTCAGTCAGTCAGTTAATCTGTCCCACATCGTGTCCGCTCTGTAACTCCTACATGCATTAGTGGATTTCAAAATAACTGGTACAAATGTTCACCAACGGAAGACGAAGTGTCGCGAAAAACAACGACGTTCCTATCTCAAAAGCCAAGGTCACAATCGGTGGTTAAATGTAAAAAATGGAGACATTTTGTCGTTTCCGTTCTGTAACTCTTTATACATGAATGGATTTCAAAATAACCTGGTACAAATGTTTACACCATTCAGACGATGTGTCGCAAAAACGAACCAGGTTCCTAACTCAATGGTCAAGGTCACAATCGGGGCTAAAATTTAAAAAAAAATGGGGACGTTTTGTCTTGTCCGCTCTTAACTGTTACATACATAAGAGGATTTCAAAATAACCTGGTAAAGTACAAATGTTCACCACGTTGAGACGAAAAAGAACCAGATTTCTATCTCAAAGGTCACGGTCACAATCGGATGTCAAATGTCAAAAAGGGGACATTTTGTCGTGTCTGCTTTGTAACTCCTACATGCATGAATGGATTTCAAAATAAACTGGTACACATATTCACCACTTTGAGACGATATGTCGCGAAAAAGAATCAGGTTCCTATCTCAAAGCTATAGGTGACAATTTGGGATCAAAGTTAAAAAATTTGGGACTTTTGGTCATGTTTTCACTGTAACTCCTACATGCATGAGTGGATTTCAAAATAACCTGGTACAAATGTTTACCACTTCGAGAGGATGTAGCAAAAAAACACCAACCAGATTCCTATCTCAACGATCAACGATCAAGGTAATAATCGGTGGTCAAAGTTAAAAAATTTGGACATTCGACATTTTTGCATGTCCGCTCTGTAACTCCTACATACATGTACACTCATGTATTTTGTATGCTTGACCGAGGTTTCAGACTTAAATATTGTTTTACATAAAGCAATTTTGAAATAGCTTAGCACAAATAGGCTTATACAAAATGCGATATTGTCCAGGCATTCACATGACCCAGCCTTTGGGGCATCTGTCACGTGACTGTGGCAGCTATTTGTATGCCCCTAGATCAGGTCGGGGGGGGGGGGGGGGGATATTGTTTTTGCCCTGTCGGTTTGTCTGTTTGTCAGCAACTTTAACACTGGACATAACTTTTGAGCCAGTACAGATAGAGACTTGACATTTGACATGCATATGTATCTCATAAAGCTACACATTTTGAAGGGTGACATATCAAGGTCATCCTTCAATGTCAGGGGTCAAATGTATAGGTCAAATCACCGACTTTAACATTGGCCATAACTTTTGAACCAGTAAATGTTGAGATTTTGATATTTGGCATGCATGTGTATCTCATGAGGGGTGACATGTCAAGGCCAAGGTCATCCTTCAGGGTCAAAGGTCATATTGGGCGGGGCCATAGTGTTTTACAAACACATCTTGTTTAAAATGTTTAACAGTACGCATCTCATCTGGACCTCCGTTATGGTAATCAGGATATACATTGCTACATTGTGGTGGGACGATCTGTCATATAATATTGGAATTCCCAAGCATAATTAGCTCTTTACATCCATGAATAATTAAGTAAGATATAATGACCTCATGACTATTAATCAGGCGAAGTTTTATAATGATATACGGTCACAAGAATGTAGAATCAGATCTATATTATTACATAAGCAAATAGAGCAGGCCCTGATCAGATGGCTCATACAGCAGCTGTCTGACCTGGGTCTACTCTGATTGTAAAGGACTGAAAAGGCTTTGTATGAAGGAAAGAAATATGATCGAACGTCGTCTGATCTGAGTCTAATCTGTCTGCAAAGGCGTTACAAAGCGTATATATGGAGAAACGGGTTAAGCGAAGTCAAGGAGACACAAGTCTGATGTAGGTCTTAACAATAGTTTTCCAGAGGTCTAGATATGATGCTTTTCAAGAATACATCCCTTATTCTCACAAAAAACAACACTTTTTGTCAAAGACAATGTTTTCCACACTATTCTTCAATGTACATGTACATGTACTGTGAAATGTCTCTGAGCAACCAATCAAATGAAGTCTAACTTTTGAATGTGAGACAGGTGGTAGTTGAATGCAGGGAGAAATTTATTCAGAAATCTCTCCGTAGGAGTTTTCTGCTTTATCGTCGTTCTGCATTTGCAAATACAGTACCCCACTAATGCTAGAACCCCATCTAATGCGACCACTTAATGAATAAACATGGGTGTCTTATTAGCAGGGGGTTGCTTAAAGTAGGGCAAAAATTAATGCAGAAAGCTCCTCTAGGAGCTTTCTGCATTACGTTTGTCCTGTATTAAGCTACCACCTGCATCTAGCACCCAGAATTATGCCTCTTTTAGGTGGTCGCATTAGCGGGGGTTTACTGTAGTGTAGACGCATATGCGGTATTTCCTAGAGGAGCTGTCTCATACGGTCTGCACTATATGTCATGCTACTCCATTGGCTGTTTACTGTATGCTCACTTTAATGCTCACTTTAGTGGCCCAAAACATCCGTGCTTATTTATTGTGTGATCGCTTTGCTGACCCAAAACAATCATGCTTATTAGTCCCCCACCGGTTACCGGTTGGGGACTATAGGTTTGCTCGATCCCGTCAGTCCGTCTGTCCGTCTGTCTGTCCGTCCGTCCGTCTGTCCGTCTGTCACGCTTCTTGTCCGGGCCATATCTCCTACAAAGTTAGGCCAAATTCATTATAACTTCACACATTGAAGAAGCATGATGAGGGGTAGTGTCATGCACAAGGGCCATAACTCTAGCATCATTATTTTTGGAGTTATTACCCTTTTTCATATATTCTTCTCAGTCCGTCTGTCACGCTTCGTGTCCGGGCCATATCTCATACAAAGTTAAGCCAAATTCATTATAACTTCACACATTGAAGAAGCATGACGAGGGCTAGTGTCATGCACAAGGGCCATAACTCTAGCATCAATATTTATGGAGTTATTCTCCTTTTACATATTTTTTTGTCCGGACAATAACTCTTTATCTACTGGTTCAATTGATTTGAAACTTTACATATGGAAAATCATGATGAGGGGTAGTGTCATGCACAAGGGCCATAACTCTAGCATCATTATTTTTGGAGTTATTACCCTTTTTAGCTCACCTGAGCCAAAGGCTCAAGGTGAGCTATTGTGACCGCCTGTCGTCCGTCGTCCGTCTGTCCGTCTGTCCGTCTGTCCGTCCGTCTGTCCGTTCACTTTTATTTCAAATGACTTCTTCTCCTAAACCACTGGGAGGATTTCAACCAAATTTCACAGAAATGTACCTTAGGATGTCCTCTATCAGTTTTGTTAAAATCATGACCCCCGGGCTAAAAATGGCCCCGCCCCACTACTTTTACAGGTGTTTTTTTTTAAATCTTTAAAAATCTTCTTCTCTGAAACCACAATTTCTAGAGCTTTGATATTTGGTATATAGCATCATCTAATGGTCCTTTACCAAGTTTGTTAAAATGATGACCCCCGGGCCAAAAATGGCCCTGCCCTGGGGCTTGTAGTTTTTACATAGACTTATATAGGGAAACCTTTAAAAATCTTTTTGTCTGAAACCACATAATCTAGAGCTAAGATATTTGGTATGAAGCATCACCTAATATACCACTACCAGGTGTGTTCATATAATGACCCCTGGACCATAAATGGTCTCACCCTGGGGTTTTATGCTACTTAACATCAGAATCTGTAACACTTAAAAGGTAATTTCCTCACAGTTATTTCCCTTGTCCCATCAGCATAGCCATAAGGGACAAAGGGAGATAACTGCATTGAAGTGCTAGTATCATTCTATTTATAACTATTTATAGTAAAATGTTGAAGGTGAATCAGTGTAGCTGTTTTAGAAGGCATAGAAACATCTATCAAATTCCATTAGCAAATAACAGACCTTGATCCTATAGGAGCCACCTTATCTGGGTCTACTCTGTTTGCAGATGCATGAAAACAAGTTTATATGAGAGAAATTAAGAGTTAAATATCAACTCCAGATCCTAAACTGCAGACCAGCAGCAGTTCAAAGATTACAGCTGCTGGGCAGTAAAATCTCTCCAGGTCAATGCATGACTCTTAACTCTTTGCATGCTAGTGGTGAAACTGTGATTACCTATGCAAACAGTTTGGATCCAGATGAGAGGCCGCATACTGCGGCATCTCATCAGGATCCAAACTGTTTGTCATCTTAACCATATTTTTGCAAAAAAATGAAAGTAAGTTTATTTTAAGAATTGAAGCAGATGACAATAACTTTTTGTTGCAGACGAAACATTAAAGGCATTTTGACCCATTAACCCCAGTGTGTAGTGTGAGTGATGTTACATGGTGTCTTCCAATGTCTCTCAAATCAGATGTGGGAGATATAGGAAAGTAACAATTCAGCCAATCAAGGAAAATGATCACCATCTAGACTTTTGATCTGGGTCCAAACCCAACTGATGTAAGTCATGGTAATGTTTAAGAAAACAGTGAAAACATGATTATGCAATGGCCCAACTGATATAAGTCATGGTAATTCTTAAGAAAACATGATAATCCCTCCCCCCCAAAAAAAAAAACCAATGATAGGTGTTAAACTTACTACTGTGGATGAAGTCTGCTGCCCCAAAAAGCATCTTAAATATAACTTTTTTTTTATAAAATTTGATGACAACACATTAAAAAGTCCTAAAATGTCTGAATCTTGTATGATATTAATGAAATAACTGAGTAAATATAACTTAATTATAACAGTAGACGTAACTCTTCTCAATTTCAATTGTTAAAAATACTAATGACCTGTTTAATTGAATTATCATCAGATATTCACACCTAGAGCTAGACTTATTTCTAAACACCTATTAACCCTTAACCTGTTTGCTTTGACAAAAATTGATCTGGGACTACTCTTGTTTGCTAATGCTTAAAAAAATTGTTAAGGCCATAAATAGAAGTTTTAGCTTTGAAAAAAACTGTAAAATCAAATCTATATCTTGTCAAATGTAAGAAGAGCAGACCCAGATAAGACAGCTTCTATAGCAGCCGTCTGATCTAGTCTTCTCTTATATTTAATGTGTAAAACACATTATTTCTCTGAAGAGAAGTTTTTGCTTTGACAAAACTGTAGAATCCGATCTATATTGTGTCAAAAGAAACAGAAGACCCAGATCAGACAGCTTCCGTAGGAGTCGTCTGATCTGAGTCTACTCTGTTTGCTAATGCATAAAAACAGCTTTATATGAGGGAAAGGGTTAAACGATTTTTAAAGATATTCTTATTGGTCATTTCACACAAAAACTGGCATTATGTACTGCCTAGCACTCTATTTGCCTATATACCTGGGTCAAGGTATAATTGCATAGCTTTATTGAAGTCATTTGAATTTCTCAAAGACCAGTTTTAGGCATTTTGAGCTAAGGCAAAAATGGCACAAGTTGTAAACAGTTTAGATCTTGGTCAACCAGTCACTTGGTATTAGATTTGAATCCAGTTCAAGTTTATTCAGCAGTGAAAGGGTGAAAGCAGTGCACTAAGCTTATTTCATCTGCTAGAAATGTTGTCCACTGAAAAATTAACATGTCAATATACATGTATTACTGTAACTCAGGTGAGCGATATAGGGCCAATGGCCCTCTTGTTCATATATTCTTGTCAGTCCGTCTGTCACGCTTCGTGTCCGGGCCATATCTCCTACAAAGTTAAGCCAAATTCATTATAACTTCACACATTGAAGAAGCATGATGAGGAGTAGTGTCATGCACAAGGGCCATAACTATAGCATCAATATTTTTGGAGTTATTCCCCCTTTTTAGCTCACCAGAGCACATAGTGTTCAAGGTGAGCTATTGTGATACCCCTGTGTCCGGCGTCCGTCGTCCGTCTGTCCGTCTGTCTGTCCGTCAACAATTTCAAACGACTTCTTCTCTGAAACCGACTGCCCAATTGTAACCAAACTTGGTCAGATACATACTGTGGGTGGGTGCTTCAAAAGTTATTAAAAGATAGTGGGTGGGGCCATCGGTCTTGTTGCCATGGCAACTGTACACAATATCTAGAAAAATCTTCTTCTCCAGAATGACTTGTCCGATTTGAATATAGTTTTGACCAAAATGTTTCTCAGTTGATAGACTTTAAAAGTTGTTAAAAGAATTTTGATCCGGCAAAAAACATGGCCGCCAGAGGGCGCGGTCTTTTTTTTCCATATATGGTAATGTTGGAAAATCTTTAAAAATCTTCTTCTCTGAAACTGTAAAGCCTAGACCTTTGATATTTGGTATGTAGCATGATCTTATGGTCCTCTACAAAGATTGTTCAAATTATGACCCCTGGACCAAAAATGGCCCCGCCCAAGAGCTTGTCAGTTTTTCATAGGAAAATCTTTAAAAATCTTCCTCACTCAAACTGTAAGGCCTAGAACTTTGATATTTAGTATGTAGCATGATCTTATGGTCCTCTACAAAGGTTGTTCAAATTATGACCCCGGGTCAAAAATGGCTCCGCCCAAGGGCTTATCAGTTTTTCATAGGAAAATCTTTAAAAATCTTCTTCTCTCAAACTGTAAGGCCTAGACCTTTGATATTTGGTATGTAGCATGATCTAATGGTCCTCTACAAAGATTGTTCAAATTATGACCCCCGGGCCAAAATGGCCCCGCCCAAGGGCTTATCAGTTTTTCGTAGGAAAATCTTTAAAAATCTTCTTCTCTCAAACTGTAAGGCCTAGACCTTTGATATTTGGTATGTAGCATGATCTTATGGTCCTCTACAAATATTGTTCGAATTATGACCCCCGGGGCAAAAATGGCCCCGCCCATGGGCTTATTAGTTTTTCAAAGGAAAATCTTTAAAAATCTACTGAAACTGTAAGGCCTAGACCATTGATATTTGGTATGTAACATGATCTAATGGTCCTCTACAAATATGTAGCTGTGGCTTGTGGTCCTCTGCCGAAAATGTTTAACTTACGACCCTGACCTCTGGGCGAAACTTGGCCCTGCCTCAGGGCTTATCAGTTTTTCATGGGTAAAATATAAAATATTATTTTTCTCTGAAACCATAAGGCTTAGACCTTTAATTAATGGCATATTGCTTTGCCTAGTGGTTCTCTACCAAGGTTGTACACATGAGTTCTTGTGGTCAAAAATGGCCCCGCCCCTGGGGTTATCTCAGGTGAGCGCTTCAGGGCCTCATGGCCCTCTTGTCATATTTTTTGTCCGGACAATAACTCTTTATGTACTGGTTCAATTGATTTGAAACTTCACATATGGAACAATCATGATGAGGTGTAGTGTCATGCACAAAGGCAATAACTCTAGCATCAATATTTTTGGAGTTACTCCCCTTTTTCATATTTTCTTGTCGGGACAATAACTTTTTATTTACTGATTCAATGTATGAAAGTAGGTACTAATACCATTCAGGTGGTCATGTATATGCCATGGTCCACCACACCATGGGTGGGTGGGGTGGGGAGAGTGGATGTGTTTTTTAAGTCCGGTGGGGGACTCGTGTCTTGCATAGCAATACAACATGCCCTTGTTATTTTTCCGATGCGATTTTAATTAGTTGCAGCAAGATATGGTTTAGCTGAGAAATAAGATATTTTAATAGGTCAGTATGCATCTTCTCTACAGTAATGTTGAAATGCGTCTTACAAGCGGCACATTACAGCCATATGCTACTTGCTGACAAGCACTTTTAAACATAAATTTCCTGATGACACCTCCAATCAATATGTATATTACATACGCAGCTGCTACTTCATTGAAGGCCCAAGACAGATTGACCCTTTACTTTATAAAGATTGAAAACAGAGTGCCACTGTAGGAATTGTGTAATCAGGGTCTCTCCTGTTTGTTTAGGAAGTAGTTTTATTTCTGTTTCGTATTATAATGCCATCATATTTTTTTTAGCTTATTCGTACAATCATTATATCTTACATGAATATTCACCTGTCAAAGGGACATCCCTCAGTATTGTACGGACACATTTGTGTGAAAATGATTGCAAACAGCCGGGATCCAGATTAGACACCAAGTAAGGTGGCATATTCCAAACTATTTTGCACCCTGGCACCCTTTTTTATAAAGAAAAGGGAAGATAAACGGTATTTAACAACTGAAGCAGATGACAATATTTGCAGACGACACTATTTGCAGACGACAATATTTGTGGTCGACGACTGCTCAAAGTGCAGGAGCCGTCTGGAGGCGTCTTGTCTACTCTGCATACATGCTATCTTAGGCCTGTTTCTAAAACAACTGACATATCTATGTATACACTTGTTTCACACACCAAGGACTATAGTTTGACTTTGTAAGCTCAACTGAACACGACGTGCAAGCTTTTAGGATCCGTCCGTGCGTCGTCCGTCCGTGCGTCGTCCGTCCCCAAATTTGTTTGTTTACACTCCACAATTCCCAAACAATCTCAATCAAACTTTGTAACACTTTGGCCATAGGATCTCGACCAAGGCTGATTATGAGTAAAATCCAGTGAGCAGCTCAAGAGTTGTGTGAAATTGCATATTTTACCATATGTACACTCTAATACCTTTGTTTCATTGTGGATCATTACTTTTAGATATAATGTAAATAAAACCCCTCTAAACCGGACGTTAAATTTAGTATAGATAACTATCTTGAAGATAGGTGGCAGCTTAATGAAAGGTGAAAGTCATGCAGAAAGCATATACTAGGAGCTTTCTGCACGACTTTCACCATGCATTAAAAAGCCACCTGCCTTAAAGTATCTAAATTATTCTCTACTAGAATTCCTGTTTCGAGGGGCTTTACTATACATGGCCATAACATCTCGACAATGTCCTATCACTGGAAACATCAGATCAGTGTTCTTGGTTTATCATAAAATGACATAATTTTACCCTGTCTAGCACCTTAGTTTCTTTATTGATCTTACAAAATTTTGAAACAATATTCATGACCGTAATATCTCCAACAAGTTGGCAAGATTTATTCATTTTTTCTATAATGATTTGCCCTTGATTTAAAAAAAACATTTCTAGGTCGCCATTCTATACTGTAGCACGTTTGTTTCTTCGCGGATCCTACTTGTCCCATTGAGAGGCCGTGTGCATGGCCATATGATATCCACTAAATACAGTTATGGGCAAATTTGGTTTATTGTGTCGAGTTATTTGCCCTTGATTGATCTGAAAATGGCAGATTTTTCCAGTTTTAATCCTGTACCTGATACACAGGGGGCATTTCGTGGGTCTACATGGTCTAAAAAGTCAAAAGAATTGATTGGGTCGATTTAGTGTTATATTATATACAATATAACACTAAATCGACTCAATCATTTTTTTTGACTTTTTAGACCATGTAAGCCCACGAAATGGCCCCCTGTGGCCTGATACATACGCCTTTAACGTTCATGAAAACAGAGTGGAACCAGACCAGACGGTCTATTAAGCTAACAGTTGACCCAATAGTCATGTACAGTGGCAAATAAGTTCAGGATGGGAATGGCTTTCAGCCAACCTATTTAGCTAACAGCTGACTCAATAGTGAAATAATGATATTGATGAGTCAACTTGTAGGTGGCGGTGGTCTAGTGGTAACGCGCTTGACTATCTGTCCGGAGGTCCGGGGCTCAAATCCCGGTCCCTCCCGGAAATTTCAGAGACGCTTTTCCGTGTCTCCCACCCGCACATCCTCTCCACCCAGGGGTTAAAATGGGTACCTTTGAGGGTCACTCGCCGGTACTGCGGCTGCATGATTGTGCCATATGTTAGCAGTACTCAATATTGTAGGTCAATGATGTACATTCGGACTGAAAGACTATAACTAGGTACTTTAGGTAAACTCTATTTTCATTAGTTAATACCTTGACTGGCATACAGCCGTTTTATATGCCTCTACACATTGCCAAACTATGTAAAATTCTGATATACCGTCTGCTAACTTGTCGAATTTCTTGGGGTAATTCTTACGACATTGTAGTTATTTTAAAACACCATGTTTTATGATAATTAGATGCTTCGGCCTCGCAAATTGAATTCAATGCAATAATTAACATAATCACAACACATGTAAGGCATCGTGTTACACAAACATATTCTATAAACTTCTTACAGTTCAGTCAAAACGCCATATAGTACAAAAATAATTATTTACGCAGATATTTAGCATGGGACCGAAGACTGTCGACTGTCGAAAGTTCTGTTCTTAAAATAGATTTTAAGACCTGGAAATTCCCATAAAATCAAAGTACTGATGTACTGATATTTATCACCCCATGGCAATGGTTGCTGAGCAATATCACCAGTTTGTCGAAACCACTATTATTCTTTCAAACTTTTACTATAATTTTGCTATCTATTTAATACAACATTTGATAATAAAGTCCTTTTTGACGAACAAGTAGTTAAGTTTGCCGAAACCACCATAATTCACAGGCAATGCTATAGGAAATAAAGAAGCCGGGTTGTTTAGTATATATTAGAGTAGTGGTCTTAATAGTATTAATTACTATCCCCGACCACAGCACCGAGGCTCTGGTTGTTGGCTCTCTATGATATAAAGCTACTTACTGAAGGCTATTGCTACGGCTCTATCACCTGGGGCTTGGACTCATAGACGTAGGTTGAAGTTGATAACTTTATATTGTTTTAAAAATACATGTAGATTCAGTTAATGATGCCATTAATGATGATGCACACAAGTCGATTAAAGCGTTGATCTAGGCTAAATAAATACCGTTCTTTAAGTAATTACAGACTCTGCACAAACAAAAACTTTATGCTTTAAAGTGTATTCAATTTGTTATCTTCATATCAATACAAATATACGCGCTTTCATGTACATTTTATAATGGGTAAAATAAAGAACTAACTTGAGATAGTTTTAAAACATTACTTTGACATCTTACACTTTAAAAGTGATTTCCTATAAAAGCAACTTGAAATATTTCAATAACTGCTTCATTTTCATTGCATGCTTCTCTGCTAGTATAATAACAAGCAACCCTTCATAGATCTAGTTCTCTGTACTAGTAGAATCTCCAAACATTGAAATAAATATGGCAGAGATTTAATATTATTATTGTTTTGTACATTATGTCAATATTTGAATGCCGCTGAATATCTTTCTTAAAAGATATTTCTTGTTTTAACTTGTCTGTGTCAAGTTTGGTAATACAGATTATTCTAATTTATGATATTGATGAACATTGCTTTCAGTCAACTTGTCTGTATCAAGTTTGTTATCACAATTACAGTTTATGCGGTTCCTTCCGGTTAGTGATGTAATATCTATTGTATATCTTTTTGCATATCTTTCATTGACCGGATAGAAAAATCATGTGGTTCCTTCTGGCTAGTGATTTCATATATATTGTATATATATTGTATATCTTTCATTGCCTGGATAGATAATCATACGGTTCTTTCCGGTTAGTGATTTCATCCATGTGAATCGCTTTTGAACGCACATATCCGGTGCGAAAAGAGCGCTATATAAATGTGGTATAATAATAATAATAATAATAATAATAATACTACGGGTCTGCTCCGTTTGCTTATGGAGTTATTTTGATCCGAATCAAGGCACTGCCCTGGCCAAAACGTATTGTGCTCATATGTCATTACAAACCTATTTCATGATGTGTTTTTGTACATGAACATTCATGTAGTAAAGGGTTAATGTTGACACAAGCACGGTCATTAGAACTCCAATCCTTCTCTAACCTACACACACTGTCCACCCAGATCAACGACCGATTTAGGCAGCCAGAGTCATAATTAAATTCATGAGGTAACTGGCTAAATAACCATGTTAGGACCTGGCAGAAATTGTAGAATTAGATCAATAGTATATCATGAGCAAACAGAGCAGGCCCTGATCAGACGGCTCCTATAGGAGCCGTATGATCTGGGACTACTCTGTTTTCGAAGGCGTCTAAAGGTGTATATATGAGGGAAATGGTCAATACTCATATAAGCGATTTAGAGTAATTTTGGTTCTCTTGATATAATCAAATGGAGAATAGGCATTGTCCGCCATTTAACTGATATTATCAAGAACACGAGAGGTGGAGTCATGTGTTTTGTTTTATTATCGATATTTTTTATTAATTAATGTCATTTTCAGGTGAAGAATAAAAGCCATGACGTCCATATGAATGCAGAAATGATATCAGACTCTCGCAACAGCTGACGGAATAATGTCGACCGCGCAGTTTTAACATTATACCGGAGGTAATGCATATATACATATGAAATTCGACGCGTTTAGAGTAAGTCATGTGCACAAGTCATGTTGAAGTAAGATAGAATGATGTTAAAGGAAAAATGAAACGCGTTTGGAGAATTGCTATTTTCATGCTTTGGGAGCCGGAAGGTGTTTGCAATCGAATTATGCAAATGAATGTCTGACAAACAACGGCAATCTCCAAAGAATATTAGAAACAAATGGCATGTGAGGGTACGGCTTTAGCTGTGTTAGCTGTTATTAATTGTCTGTTTGCCATTCCAGCTGAAAACAAAGCAGTTGATGAAGGTGCGTATTCAAATACTAAAACTCGTAATTTCTCCACCAAACCTTTTATTGTGACTACTCTGTAGAGTCGTCTCGAAGAGACGATTCTAAAGAGTGTCACGGCATAGGATTCGGTGGCGAAATAAAGGAGCTTTTCTGGAAAATGTTTTAATTTACGCACTTTACCTCTGTGAAATTAACGAACTTGCGCTGTGAAGAAATTCAAAGGTATGAATGGAGTGCAGAGTTGTAGAAAAAGGTGGATTTTTCGGAAATCTAAGTAAACTATTTTCTATATGTCTTTTCTATCGTGCTACTGCTCGTTTGGATCTCCGAGTCGATTCCAATGAGTAGCGATACGGTAGTGCCTGGCGGAGATTTAAGAGTTTGATAGATCAGCACAGATCTTATATATAGCCATCGAGTTAACTGTGTTGCACTGGACATACGAAACTTCCACCCTTGGATTGATAACAGTGAACACGAAACGGGAGCAGTCGCGAGGAAACAAACATTTTCACAAACAGTGTAGACCTAGGTCAGTCCCCATGTGAAGGACGCAGCGTCCAAACAGTGTTGACACATGTCAGTCACCGTGTGAAGAACGCAGCGTTCAAACAGTGTAGGCCCAGGTCGGTCAGTGTGAAGGACGTGGCATCCAAACTGTAAATTCGGGTAATCCCAGGTCAGCCACCGTAAGGCCACGGCGTCCAAACAGTGTAGACCCGGGTAAAGGACGCGTTGTACAAACAGTAAAGGCCCGGGTCGGCTACCGTGTGAAGGACACCGCGTTCAAATAGTGGAGACCCCGGTAATCCACCTCGTGAAGGATGCGGCGTCCAAACAGTGAGGACTCGGGTAATCCACCTCGTGAAGAACGCGGCGGCTAAATAGTGTAGACCCGGTAATATACCTCGTCAAGAACGCGGCGTCCAAACTGAGGACTCGGGTAATCTACCTAGTAAGAAAACAGGGAGGACACTGGTAATCTACTTCATGGAGAACGCGGCGGCTAAACATTGAGGACCTGGGTAATCTACCTTGTGGAGAACGCGGCGGCTAAACATTGAGGACCTGGGTAATCGACCTTGTGGAGAACGCGGCGGCTAAACATTGAGGACCTGGGTAATCTACCTCGTGAAGAACGCGGCGGCTAAACATTGAAGACCTGGGTATTCTACCTTGTGGAGAACGCGGCGGCTAAACATGGAGTACCGGGGTAATCTACCTCGTGAAGAACGCGGCTAAACAGCGAGGACCCGGGTAATCTACCTGGTGAAGAATGCGGCGACTAAACATTGAGTACCTGGGTAAGCTACATTGTGAAGAACGCGGAGGCTAAACATTGAAGACACAGGTCATCTACCCCGTGAAGAACACGGCTAAACATTGAGGACCCGGGTAATCTACCTCGTGAAGAATGCGGCGACTAAACAGTGCATACTCCTGGCAGTCGCGACGTCTGACTAAAGTTTACTCTTGTTGATATCCATCATCCCAGTCCCATCTTACTACAGACCGTCCGAACTAAATTACCCTGTCCTACTGTATGACCATCAGTACTACTCGAACAGCCGAACGTATCGCATATATAACTAGTATGGAGAAATCTGGACAGCATCGTGCGACAGAAATTATGGATAATTATAATGTACGACGACAAAAAATAAATATAATTCTAACATACGACGATTGCGATTTCGAGTTTCGATCTTCATATATTAGAACTTACGATAATTTCAGTCATACTCTGTTTAGTAAGCCGGGCCTCGTTATATTGTATTTCTACTGACCCTGTTGATGATACGTTGCGTCCCTGACATGATGTCTGATATGGATCTACATTACTTGCATAACCTTTTTGTGATATTTCATTTCAATTCAAATTTGTTGTAACACCGATTTGTTTATTTTCTATTTAGGAATCACCCACCTCGCAAAATGAAACTCTGGAGGAGGTACATTATCTGTGCTCTCTTCGTCTCCATAGTAACCTTCATAGTTACGTTGTACGTGTACATTCGGACAGCAGATAAATTTGATGGGCTCCACTCATTTGAAAGATCCACAGGCCTCGCGAATAGACTCATGGACTTCAATTCTGCCCCAGCAGCCATTTTCTATAACATCACCCTCAGAACCCATCTCTACGACCGCATAAAGAAAATAGACCGGAAGAAAATCTCATTGGAAGCAGTGGATAAAATTCTTACGCAGCAGGGCGCGGTGGATCTGGAGAACTCTCTCCTCATCAACGTGGTACTAAGCGATCTCATCCCCGTCAACCGACCGGTTCCGGATTCAAGACCCAAAGGGTAAAACGATTTCATATTAACTGCTTTCTTTTTCAGTCTGTTCCATAACCCTTTAGTTGTGGGAAACGAGTCTGAGTGTGTTGGCATTTGAAAAATATGTAGACAATGGTCTGATCTGGGTCTACTCTGTTTACCAATGCGTTAAAAGGCGTTTATATGAGGGAAAGGGTTAAACACTAGAATTAGACTTCCTTTAGCACGTCGATATGGACAAGTGTTACTTTATTTAATGGATTGCTATTAGATACGGGTTGAACAAATGATGCAGGCCGATCCCTGTTGAATACTCCTGTAAAATAATGAAATCATGAATTGTATTAGCTGATGCAATTTCTACACAGGATGGTAGAAACTGTAATTTCATAAGCAAACATGCAGGACAGACCCTGCTCACACGGTTGGTACAGGGTCCGTCTGATCTGGGTCTACTCTGTTTGCAATGGCGTAGAAACACGTTTGTATGAGAGAAGGGGTCAAAGACAACACTGAATTTCTTTTCTGATGACAGGAACTCCAATTAACCTTTTCGGCGCCACCTTTCTAATTGTCGTCTGCAAACCAATTTTGTTAAATCATTCGGTAAAATAAGGAAATGAGATAAATAAATGCATATTTCAAAGGAATAAAGAACAGATATAGAAAATAGGGTTTGAGACAAAACGTGAAGTCCCTGATCAGACGCCGCCTATAAAAGGTGGCGTCTGATCTGGGACTGCACTATTTGTCGTGGTGCATTTTTGCGACATTGGCGGTGAAAGGGTTATCCCTTCTCGCATTGCCTGCTTTGAGCTTCAGAGTGGACATTTTCCTTCAATATATTCTCTATAACGTAAGTGGTTTGCCAAACAGTTTGGATCCTGATGACACGTCTCGTGTGCACAACTTATTACATTTACCTTATATACCTGATAAGGTGTGTCTCGTGTACACGACTTATTACATGTACTTTATACACCTGATAAGGTGTGTCTTGTGTGCACAACTTATTACATTTACCTTATATACCTGATAAGGTGTGTCTCGTGTGCACAACTTATTACATGTACTTTATATACCTGATAAGGTGTGTCTCGTGTGCACAACTTATTACATGTACTTTATATACCTGATATGGTGTGTCTCGTGTGCACAACTTATTACATGTACTTTATATACCTGATAAGGTGTATCTCGTGTACACAACTAATTACTTTATACACCTGATAATGTGTATCTCGTGTGCATATTTTAATACTTTATATACCTGATAAGGTGTACCAGTATCTCATGTGCACAACTTATTACTGTAGTAAACCCTTCCAGTGTTGAAAACGAGCTGTGAATGAATGAATGAATGAAATGAATGAAAGACTTTATTTAACGAGGGTAGCTCAATTAGTCATAACGACTAATCTACCTTGAGGCCCTCAAACAAAAGCATTTCATACAAAATACAAAGCAGTTGTTAATGTCCTTTACAAACAGTGTAGATACAGATGAGAGGTCTCTTAGGGGAGCCCTCTTATCAAGGTCTGCACCGTTTGTCATGTTACATGTTTCTTTTAAAGCATCCCTAAATATTCAAGGTAAGCTTGACCTGTTTGAAGTTAGGAATGGTCCATTTGAAAATTCAACGTTGAAGGTGATAGTAAGTCGAGTTCTCGAGATAGTTTACGTCTTGCACACAATATAATAAGTCGAGTTCTCGAGATAATACGTCATGCACACAATATAATGAGTCGAGTTCTCGAGATAATACGTCTTGCAACAATATAATAAGTCGAGGTCTCGAGATAATATGTCTTGCACAGAATATAATAAGTCGGGTTCTCGAGATAATATATCTTGCACACAATATAACAAGTCGAGTTCTCGAGATAATTCGTCTTGCACACAATATAATAAGTCGAGTTATCGAGATAATACGTCTTGCACACAATATAATAAGTTGAACGCTCAATATGATGCTTTACAAAAAAACTATTTGTCCTGGATATAGATGTATCTGTCCTTTTGCAAGTTAATGTGCACGACGTACGCTATGTGTTAGCGTCATACGACTGCCATTGTATTGGTGTAATGGAATTTACTACCACGTGCTAGATCAAAATACCCAATTAGTACATAGGACACGATCTGCAAATATACAGTAGAACCCCCTTAACGGGAATTTTATTAAAGAACATTTTAGGCAGGTTGTTGCTTAATGCAGAGTGAAAGTCATACCAAAAGCTCCTAGGAGAGCTTTCTGTATGATTTTCAACCTGCATTAAGCTGCCACCTGTCTGAAAGACCGGTTTGGATACTAATTTTAATGTCGGGGTTAGAGGTGTTTTACTGTACCGCTACAATCAGTGCCATGTGGACCAGCTAATGGGTTTTAATTAGACGGAATGTGAATAGAACACGACAAAACAACAGATAATTCATACATATGGATTAATACAATAAAAACCATTCCCCTGGGGGCGCATTGATCGCCTATCTCTTTAAACAATCACCATTTCCTTTATATAAACGCGTTTCACGCCTTTGCAATTAGAGTAGCACATATCAGACGGATTCTGTTGGAGCCATCTGATCAGTTTCAGGTCTGTTTATGGAATAATATAAATCTACAGTTTCTACCAATACTAAAGATCCCATTATAAAACAATCAGCTGATAAATATTCATGATGTCAATCTTTCGTAATGAAAAGTCTACAGGGAAAGGGTTAGCCCATTAGTGTCTGGTGTCCATTAAAAAGACATAGGCAAACAGTGTAGACCCATAACAAAGGGATCCTGAAGGAACACTGCTTGCTGAACCAATTACTGCTAATGGCTTATTCCAGCAATGGATACTGTGCCCCTCCGTACGAAACATGGGTGGGTTACGAAGTAAACTCTGGCCGCAATTCCTTAAATGATATAGGAATAAACGGGTGAAGGGAATGCTCGTGTTTCTAGGTCGCTTGATAACTCTTAGACCTCTTTAATCCTTAACATTATATGCCTTTGCAAACAGAGTAGACCTACCGGAGCCGTCTGAGGTGGGTCTACTCTGTTTGCTTATAAAGTAATGTAGATAGGATTCTACTGCCATTTGCTGAAGATTCCTGTGTTCATGTGCCATTATAAGAATTAATCTAATTTATATTCATGGTGTCATTATTTGTCATATGAATATTCGTGTGGAGTAAAGGATTAAATACATGTAGATAAACTTAAAACTAGTTATATGCCAGTTACTCCTTTACCACATAGAGTCGATCCTTTTTGCCTTTACAAACAGAGCAGACCCAGACCAGTGTCTGCTCTGTTTGTTATTCCCTCCCAAAGATGACAGACATATAGCCTTGCTCTTGTTCGCCCGTACGCCCGTCCGTCCGTTCATACGTATGTCCCGCATATTTTGTGTGCCCAGCTCCTCATTCACCTACTTCAAACTTTAACAGATGAACAACATTGATTTGAAGATGATTTTAAAGAAAGGAATGTTTGCTCCGACCTTTTCCCCAGAATTATGGGACTGAAATTTTCTTCACTACATAACATATTTATAGTGAAACAATCTTGTGTGTCCAACCCTGTGGTTGGCAGATACCAAATACGGTTTGAAACTGGCATCTGTCTCTTTGACTGACAGTGCCTGTCTCGCATAAGGAGTCCTTCCTATGTTCATCACTCTTACTCGATAGCTCAACTAATGACCCTTGTTGTATGAAAACCTACCTTTCTGCTTTACAAACAGTCCAGATCAGTCGCTATTTTTAAAACGAACCTACTGGCCAGGATTTTCATTATTTGTCAGCAAAACACAATACAGGCAGATGGGCGGCAGACAGTACAGACGCCACACTTTGAACTCGGTAGCTGATCAGGTTCTGCACTGTTTGTAAACCTAGTTTTGTCATCATATAGCCGAGCTTGATTACTTCGCTGCTAACGAGAATATGTGATCAACTTTGCAAACTAGAATTGAACTTTGATATCTCGAACTTCAAGGGACCATACAAATTACTAAGACATAACAGAAGTTCGAGTCGTCCTATTTCTAATTTGGACAATATATGAAGTTCACAGCTTATTGCAGATCGAAAGTAATGCTGAAAGCTCCTGTAAGAACTAGCTCCTGTAGGAACTTTCAGCATTACTTTCAACCTGCAATAAGCTGTCACATTTGTTTCTAAATATGCGTAATAATACATTTTAGATTATTTTGGTATTGTAAATTTTGGAAGGACCGAGCTTTTACTTCGAGGTTTCCGAGTTCGAGTTATCCGCGTTCGAGATATCGATTTTCAACTGTATTATGACCCAGACGGGGCGCCAAGTAACACCTGGACACTCGGTCACATGCTATAGTTTATCGAAAGCTTGAAAGACTCGGATGTAGTCCAAATTGCTACAGATCCAACTGTGATCAGAAATTATTGTTGTTTTACCACTGGGTAAGGGTGAAGATGTTTTGAACGTTGTACAGTAAAACCTCTCTATAGCGGCAACTAAATTGTATTAATTAGAATTAGGGCAGGTGGCTGCTTAAAGCAAGGTGAAAGTAAAACAGAACGCTCCTGTATTTAGGAGTTTTACTTTTACCTTGCTTTAAGCAGCCACCTACCTTTAACACAAACTACATAATGTGATTTAGTGGACGTTATAGAGAGGTTTTACTGTATTTCGTCTTTTGACATGTAACTCTGGTTCCCCTGTGCATTAGCGTCGTTGTATTAACCATGATGTGATCGATCCTGTGATACTGTTTGCCAATAGTTCGGAGCTGCTGGAGACGCCGAGTCGGGATGCTCAACAGACACTTCGGCAGTTTTAACCCTTTACTTGATAAAACCCCATTTCCCCGCGTTTGTAAACAATGTAGACCCATTAGGTCAAACAGAGGTTTTAATTTTAAATTCCTTTGTAAACAGAGTAGATTATGATTAGACAACTCCTGTAAGAGCCATCTGATGAGAGTGTTCTCTTTTTGGTTGTGATATACTATAGATCTGATTATAAAGGTTGTGATATACTATAGATCTGATTATAAAGGTTGTGATATACTATAGATCTGATTATAAAGGTTGTGATATACTATAGATCTGATTATAAAGGTTGTGATATACTATAGATCTGATTATAAAGGTTGTGATATACTATAGATCTGATTATAAAGTGTCAGCCATAGTCAAAATGTCCCTTATTCGCAATGCCACAAAAGTCATTATTTCTTACATGAATATTCTGAGTTCAAGACTTAAGAGATCGAAATGGAGGAACTACATTAAGCCTCTTCTAAACCAGACGTTCAAATGGATATTGATGACGGTATCTAACCAGCTCCCCCTCTTCACGGATTTGCACACAAAGTAGACTCAGATCAGACGGCTCCTACAGAAGCCGTCTGATTAGGGTCTGCTGTTTGCTTTTGACATGACATTGATCTGATTCTACAGTTTTTGTCAAAGCAAAACATTGCCTTGAAAAATTTAAACTGTAACATTGAGCTAACAAGAGTATCGCATACGGTACATAATACGCCCACTTGCAAACTTTCTCTGATTCAACATGCCTTATAAGTGTTGACATTTTCTAATCTGTGCCTCAGATCTTGATTTCCATATTAAGGTGATACTATTAAATAATTTTTTTTACAGCTAATCCTCATATTTGCAGATTTTTGTAAAGTGCAACGGCTATAACTCTGTAAAGACAAACTGAATGAACCTCAAAATAAACTCAGCTTCAGATTTTGTTGTTTAAAACATTTGTGATAAGTTTCATTTATATCATTTTAATAGTTTTCCCAGGAAACAACAGACAAACTAAAAGTTGACCGACAAACAAAGCAACGAACACACAAAGTTCAAGGACCATAACTTTAGAATAAAATGACATATCAAAACACCCGCAATATATGTGAAAATTCATATTAAGGTTTAACTATATAAAAAATTGAAGTAAATATCATTTCAAATGAAAAAGTTATGGCCATCCTCATATTTGCATATTTTTTTAAGTGCAAAGGCCAGAAAACAGCGGACAACCTATTTCCATGCATTTGCATTATATTTTTAGTACAAGGGCCATAACTCCGAGACGACAAATCAAATGAATCTCAGAATCGACTCAGCTTCAGATCTTAATGCATTAAATATTTGTGTGACGTTTCATTAATATCTCTCAAATAGTTTTCCCAGAAAACAGCGGACAAACTATTTGCATGTATTTTGCATTTTTTAAGTACAAGGGCCATAACTCAGAAACGACAAATCAAATGAACCTCAGAATCGACTCAGCTTCAGATCTTGATGCATTAAACATTTGTGTGAAGTTTCATTAATATCTGTCATCAGTTTTCCCAGAAAACAGCGGACAAACTATATGCATATATTTGCATTATTTTTAGCTCCACTTTTTGAAAAAGTGAGCTAAAAATAATGCAAATATATGCATATTGTCATTACCCTCTCGTCGGCGTCGGCGTCGGAGTTGGTGTCGGCGTTGGTTAACCTTTTTGTTAAGGTCCTTTTCTCAGAAACCATCAAATATATTTGGTTCATATTTGGTATGTATGTTTACTATCACTAGGGGAACCCATTTCACAAGGATAGGTAACCCTACAATCAATATTGCCATAGTTATGCCCCTTTTTTAGCTCACCAGAGTGCTCAGGGTGAGCTTTTGTGATTGCCTGATGTCCGTCGTCCGTCGGCGTGCGTCGTCCGTCGTGCGTCGTCAGTCGTCAGTCGTCAACAATTTGAACCTTTAAAAATCTTCTCCTCTGAATCTACAGGGTTCTCAGCTTTCACCTTTGGCACATAGTATCATCTTTAGGTCCTCTACAAAAGTTATATAAATTATGGCCCTGGGGTCAAAATTTGCCCCGCCCCAGGGATTCATTGTTTTCAATAGAAACATATAGTAAAACTTTGAAAATCTTCTCCTCTGAAACTGGAACAGAGCATCATGTTCAGGTCCTCTACAAAATTTGTATAAATTATGGCCCTGGGGTCAAAATTGGCCCGCCCCATCGGTGTGCAGTTTTCAATAGAAACAAATAGTGAAATCTTTGAAAATCTTCTTCTCTGAAACTGGAAGGCTCTCAGCTTTCATATTTGGCACATAGCATCTTGTTCAGGTCCTCTACAAAAGTTTTATAAATTATGGCCACTTCGGTCAAAATTGGCCCCGCCCCAGGGGTAGCCAGTTTTCAACAGAAACATATAGTGAAAACTTTGAAAATCTTCTCCTCTGATTGTCTGGTGAGCGCTTCAGGGCCATTCTGGCCCTCTTGTTCGACTTAGAATTTTCATTGTTGGTTAAGTTTTATGTTCAGGTCCATGTCTCAGAAACTGTCAGAGATATTTGGTTCAACTTTGGTATAGTCATGTTAACTATTACAAGGGGGATCCATTTCATAAGGGCAGGTAACCCTAAAATTAATTTTGTCATAGTTATGCCCCTTTTTTCGACTTAGAATTTTCATTGTTGGTTATGTTTTATGTTCAGGTCCATGTCTCAGAAACTGTCAGAGATATTTGGTTCAACTTTGGTATACGTGTTAACTATTACAAGGGGGACCCATTTCACAAGGGCAGGTAACCCTAAAATTAATTTTGCTGTTGTTATCTCCCCTTTCTGACCTAGACTTCCACTTTACTATCCAGCGTTAAAGAAAGTGGAGCGCGCTGTCTGTAGACAGCTCTTGTTTAAGTAAAAGGGCCATAACTCCGAGACGACAAATCAAATAAACCTCAGAATCGACACAGCTTCAGATCTTGATGCATTAAACATTTGTGTAACGTTTCATTAATATCTCTCAAATAGTTTTCCCAGAAAACAGCGGACAAACTATTTCCATGTATTTGCATTGTTTTTTTTAGCTCACCAGAGCACAAAGTGCTCAGGGTGAGCTTTTGTGATCGCCTGATGTCTGTCGGCGTTTGTCGTGCGTCGTCAACAATTTGAACCTTTAAAAGTCTTCTCCTCTGAATCTACAGGGTTCTCAGCTTTCATCTTTGGCACATAGCATCACCTATAGGTCCTCTACAAAAGTTATATAAATTATGTCCCTGGAGTCAAAATTGGCCCCGCCACGGTCCCAGGGATGGCCAGTTTTCTCTAGCTGACTGTTGTTTTCTGTACAAGTAGCAGAATGCTGGGCTCACTTAGGTTAGGCATGGGAAAAACTTCAAAAATCTTCTTGTCAAAAACTACATGTCACAGAGCTTAGATATTTGGTGTATAGATTTACTTAGTATACCTTATTGACAGTGGTTAATATCATAGTTCTGAGGTTAAAATTGGCCCTGCCCTGTTGGTTATACTTTAAAATTGACTTTTACACTATAAAGGTTCCTCTGAGCTAGCACTCCATCTGTGTTACGCAATCACTTGAGAGGGCAAGTTCCTGGTCAAAACTCTATGAAGTTGTCTGCTTCAGAATTAGTGTCTGTTTGTTCACACTGTTTTTAACCCATTCCCTCATAGGCTATTTTCAGATCCGGTTTCTTGGAAAATTTCAGAATTGTGTAGATTTGAAACCATTGTGATAAATAGAGTATTTACTCCTATGGAGCAACTGCTCTATTTATCACAATGGTTTCATAAAGTGACTATAATACCTCTTTGAATAAATCTACTGATAAGGAGCATTAATTAGAGAAAAGGAAAATTTCAGAATTGTGTAGATTTGAAACCATTGTGATAAATAGAGCATTTACTCCTATGGAGCAAATGCTCTATTTATCACAAAGGCTTTTTTCAGATCCTACCTCTTTGAATAAATCTACTGATAAGGAGCATTAATCATAGAAAAGGAAAATTTCAGAATTGTGTAGATTTGAAACCATTGTGATAAATAGAGCATTTACTCCTATGGAGTTTTTATTTATCGCAATGGTTAGCAAATGCTCTATTTATCACAAAGGCTTTTTTTCAGATCCTACCTCTTTGAATAAATCTACTGATAAGGAGCATTAATTAGAGAAAAGGAAAATTTCAGAATTGTGTAGATTTCAAACCATTGTGATAAATAGAGCATTTGCTCCATAGGAGTAAATTAACTCATATACAAACCACATATAAAGTTACATACCGGTATGCGTCAGATCAGAATCCAAACTGTGTGCTAATTTAGGTCAAGTTGTGCTAAGCAGTGACAGGGTTGTCATCTGTTAGAAATGTTGTCTGCTTATTCAAAGAGGTAAATCTGGGTCTACTCTGTTTGCAAATGCGTGAAAACATGTTTATATGAGGGAAAGGGTTAATTAGAGAAAAGGAAAATTTCAGAATTGTGTAGATTTGAAACCATTGTGATAAATAGTGCATTTACTCCTATGGAGCAATTGCTCTATTTATCACAAAGGCAAATGCTCTATTTATCACAATGGTTTCATAAAGTGACTATTATACCTCTTTGAATAAATCTACTGATGAGGAGCATTTATTAGAGAAAAGGAAAATTTCAGAATTGTGTAGATTTGAAACCATTGTGATAAATAGAACATTTACTCCTATGGAGCAAAGCTCTATTTATCACAAAGGCTTTTTTCAGATCCTACCTCTTTGAATAAATCTACTGATAAGGAGCATTAATTATAGAAAAGGAAAATTTCAGAATTGTGTAGATTTGAAACCATTGTGATAAATAGAACATTTACTCCTATGGAGCTTTTCTCTATTTATCACAATGGTTAGCAATTGCTCTATTTATCACAAAGGCTTTTTTCAGATCCTACCTCTTTGAATAAATCTTCTGATAAGGAGCATTAATTAGAGAAAAGGAAAATTTCAGAAATGTGTAGATTTCAAACCATTGTGATAAATAGAGCATTTGCTCCATAGGAGTAAATTAACTCATATACAAACCACATATAAAGTTACATACCGGTATGCGTCAGATCAGAATCCAAACTGTGTGCTAATTTCGGTCAAGTTGTGCTAAGCAGTGATAGGGTTGTCATCTGTTAGAAATGTTGTCTGCTTATTCAAAGTGGTAAATCTGGGTCTACTCTGTTTGCAAATGCGTGAAAACATGTTTATATGAGGGAAAGGGTTAATTAGAGAAAAGGAAAATTTCAGAATTGTGTAGATTTGAAACCATTGTGATAAATAGTGCATTTACTCCTATGGAGCAAATGCTCTATTTATCACAAAGGCAAATGCTCTATTTATCACAATGGTTTCATAAAGTGACTATTATACCTCTTTGAATAAATCTACTGATGAGGTGCATTTATTAGAGAAAAGGAAATTTCAGAATTGTGTAGATTTGAAACCATTGTGATGAATAGAACATTTACTCCTATGGAGCAAATGCTCTATTTATCACAAAGGCTTTTTTCAGATCCTACCTCTTTGAATAAATCTACTGATAAGGAGCATTAAATATAGAAAAGGAAAATTTCAGAATTGTGTAGATTTGAAACCATTGTGATAAATAGAACATTTACTCCTATGGAGCTTTTGCTCTATTTATCACAATGGTTAGCAAATGCTCTATTTATCACAAAGGCTTTTTTCAGATCCTACCTCTTTGAATAAATCTTCTGATAAGGAGCAAATTTCAGAATTGTGTAGATTTCAAACCATTGTGATAAATAGAGCATTTGCTCTATAGGAGTAAATTAACTCATATACAAACCACATATAAAGTTATATACCGGTATGCATCAGATCAGAATCCATACTGTGTGCTAATTTCGGTCAAGTCATGCTAAGCAGTGATAGGGTTGTCATCTGTTAGAAATGTTGTCTGCTTATTCAAAGAGGTAAATCTGGGTCTACTCTGTTTGCAAATGCGTGAAAACATGTTTATATGAGGGAAAGGGTTAATTAGAGAAAAGGAAAATTTCAGAATTGTGTAGATTTGAAACCATTGTGATAAATAGTGCATTTACTCCTATGGAGCAAATGCTCTATTTATCACACAGGCTTTTTTCAGATCCTACCTCTTTGAATAAATCTACTGATAAGGAAAATTAATTAGAGACAAGGAAAATTTCAGAATGGTGTAGATTTTAAACCATTGTGATAAATAGAGCATTTACTCCTATGGAGCAAATGATCTATTTATCACAATGGTTTCATAAAGTTCTGTTCTGTTTGCAAATGCATCAAATCACATTTATATGAAGGAAAGGGTTTTAAAGGTCCAAAAGTTCCTGACCCTTTCCAACAGAATTAAGACCAACAGGTATGGCACAGAGTTTGGATCCACAAAGGGTCAAATAACACCCCACAAAACAGGTGTCCAGTTTTGTTTAGAAACATACATGTAGTTAAAACTTTAAAAATCTTTCCCTCTGGTGAGCGATTTCAGGGCCATCATGGCCCTCTTGTTTAGTACAAGGGCCATTACTCCGAGACGACAAATCAAATGAACCTCAGAATCGACTCAGCTTCAGATCTTAATGCATTTAACATTTGTGTGACGTTTCATTAATATCTCTCAAATAGTTTTCCCAGAAAACAGCGGACAAACTATTTGCATGTATTTGCATTTTTAGCTCACCAGAGCACAAAGTGCTCAGGGTGAGCTTTTGTGATCGCCTGATGTCCGTCGTCCGTCGGCGTGCGTCGTGCGTCGTCCGTCGTTCGTCGTCAACAATTTGAACCTTTAAAAATCTTCTCCTCTGAATCTACAGGGTTCTCAGCTTTCATCTTTGGCACATAGCTTCACCCTTAGGTCCTCTACAAAAGTTATATAAATTATGCCCCTGGGGTCAAAATTGTCCCAGCCCCAGGGGTGGGAAGTTTTCAATAGAAACATATAGTAATACTTTGAAAATCTTCTCCTCTGAAACTGGAAGGCTCTCAGCTTTCATATTTGGCACATAGCATCATGTTCAGGTCCTCTACAAAAGTTATATAAATTATGGCCCTGGGGTCAAAATTGGCCCCGCCCCAGGGGTGGGCAGTTTTTAATAGAAACCATTAGTGAAATCTTTGAAAATCTTCTCCTCTGAAACTGGAAGGCTCATAGCTTTCATATTTGGCACAGAGCATTATGTTCAGGTCCTCTACTAAATTATATAAATTATGCCCCTGGGGTCAAAATTGGCCCCACCCCAGGGGTGGGCAGCTTTCAATAGAAATATATAGTGAAATCTTTGAAAATCTTCTCCTCTGAAACTGGAAGGCTCTCAGCTTTCATATTTGGCACAGAGCATCATGTTCAGTTCCTCTACAAAAGTTATATAAATTATGGCCCTGAGGTTAAAATTGGCCCCACCCCAGGGGTGGGCAGTTTTCAATAGAAACAAATATTGAAATCTTTGAAAATCTTCTCCTCTGAAACTGGGAGGCTCACAGCTTTCATATTTGGCACATAGCATCATGTTCAGGTCCTCTACAAAAGTTATATAAAGTATGGCCCTGGGGTCAAAATTGGCCCCGCCCCAGGGGTGGGTAGTTTTGAATAGAAACAAATAGTGAAATCTTTGAAAATCTTCTCCTCTGAAACTGGAAGGTTCACAGCTTTCATATTTGTCACAGAGCATCATGTTCAGGTCCTCTACAATTTTTTTATAAATTATGGGCCTGGGGTCAAAATTGGCCCTGCCCCAGGGGTGGGCAGTTTTCAATGGAACATATAGTGAAAACTTTGAAAATCTTCTACTCTGATTGTCTGGTGAGCGCTTCAGGGCCATTCTGGCCCTCTTGTTTAAGTACAAGGGCCATAACTCAGAAACGACAAATCAAATGAACCTCAGAATCTACTCAGCTTCAGATCTTGATGCATTAAACATTTGTGTGAAGTTTCATTAATATCTCTCAAATAGTTTTTCCAGAAAACAGCGGACAAACTATTTGCATGTATTTGCATTATTTTTTAAGGACAAGGGCCATAACTCAGAAACAAAAAATCAAATGAACCTCAGAATCAACTCAGCTTCAGATCTTGATGCATTAAACATTTGTATGAAGTTTCGTTAATATCTGTCATAGTTTTCCGAGAAAACAGTGGACAAACAAAATGTTGACGGACGAATGAACGAGCGAACGAACGAACGAACGAATGAACGGACGGACGGACGGACAGGGCCACGCCAATATACGACCACCTTTATTAGGTGGGCGTATAATAAATATATGTGCTGTCATTATTTCTTACATGAATACTGAACATGACTCTTTTACTGCAACATACTGTCACGTACTACCACTTATTGCAACATACTGTCACGAATTGTCACATAGTGTCACGTACTATCGCGTATTGCAACATAGTGTCACGAATTGTCACATACTGTCACGTACTATCGCGTATTGCAACATAGTGTCACGAATTGTCACATACTGTCACGTACTACCACGTATTGCAACATAGTGTCACGAATTGTCATATACTGTCACGTACTATCACGTATTGCAACATAGTGTCACGAATCGTCAAATACTGTCACGTACTACCACGTATTTCAACATACTGTCACGAATTGTCACAAACTGTCACATACTATCGCGTATTGCAATGTGTCACGAATTGCCATGTACTGTCACGTACTCTCACATACTGCCACGTACTGTCACGTACACTCATGAACTGTCACATACTCTCACATACTCACGCGTACTGCCACGTACTGTCATATACTATCATGTACTGTCACGTACTGTCACGTACTATCACGTACTGTCACATTCTGTCACGTACTACCGCGTACTTCACGTACTGTCACATACTCTCACGTACTACTACGCACTGTCCAATACTCCCACGTACTGCCACGTACTGTCACATACTCACGGGTAATGTTACCTGCATCGTTTCTTCATTTTGTGTCAATAAGCAAACTGAAACAGACGAGACGCAGATTAAGTCCGCGTTTCCTCTGGATGCAAACCGTGTGGCGCCCTGACATTTTTTTTAAAAAATCTTGAACGGATCTGATATAGGTAAAAATTATATCATACTAGGGTTTTTGCAGGCATACAGTAAAACCACTCTAAACCAGAATTCTCGTATAGAAGAATTTATATACTTTTAGGCAGGTGGTTGCTTAATGTACGGTGAAAGTCATGCCGAAAGATCCTAAAGGAGCTTTCTGCACGACTTTCAACCTGCATTTAGCTGCAACCTGCCTCCAAGATCGATATGTATACTGAACTGAACGTCCGGTTAACCCATAACCTCATAGGCTATTTTTAGATACAACATCTTTGAATTATACTACCGAAAAGGAGCATTAACTAGAGAAAAGGAAACTTTTAGAATTTAGTAGTTTGAAACCATTGTGATAAATAGAGCATTTGCTCCTATAGGAGCAAATGCTCTATTTATCACAATCGTTTCACAAAGTGATTTTTACAGAGTCGTCAAAAGTCGTCAGTATGAGGGAATGGGTTAAGATGGATTTACTGTATTTATATCGTGTATTTCGTTTGTAGCCCCGACTGATATCGCGTGGCTCCTCTCGTTTTCATCTCGTTCTTGTTGCGGACGTTTAATTTTTTTGCGCATCAGTTTCGGAATATTTAACAGATACAAATTAAGGTTTTAACAGAAATTATAATTGAAAGTCAGCAAAGAACTGATTTTATCTGATTTATAGTCTGTTAAATGACATGGTTGCCATGGAAATTCAGTGTTTTCTTAAAAATTGAAAATTCTTTTTGTAAAATGCAAATTAATCAATCGATCGTTTAGAACGAAGTTCCTTCTATTTGGAACAATTTCTTTAAGTTTTCTTACAATTTAATCACAGATACATGTAGACTCAGAACACAAGGCTTCTGTAGCGGTGACATTTGATACTGGCTTTGATAACTGAGAAATAAACTCGACCACCGGTGACACGTTTATGGCATCTGCTATAACCAGGGTGATAATTAATGATCACTTATCTTCTGTCTTCCGTTTGTTCGTCGATCTGCCTGTCTGTATGTATGTCTGTATGTATTTCTGTCTGTATGGTATGTGTGTAGGTATTGGATGGGTAGGGTAGGGTAGAGTACGGTAGAGTACGGTACGGTACGGTACGGCATGTATGCCTAACAGTAATGACTTCTGGCTCGCATGGAATCCAGACTAGTAGATATAGTGTTATCTGTCATTGATTCATAAAAACCCAACAAGAGTTATGTTCCTTGATTTTTCAAATTAAAGTAATGACAGTACTGTAGAACGGTTGTTATAATTATCGTTCAGTATTTTTTGAAGTATCAATATAATTAGGGCCCTGCATTGAAATTAAAGGAATCACATTTTCTGTCTGTCCGTCCGTCCGTCAACACTTCTGGTGTGACGCGATAACTCAAACAGTACTTTCATGTTGGTTACATATTACGGGCATATGCTTAGTATTTACAGAGGAAGATGCCTATAGTTTTTGGGTTGAATCAGATCACTATGTCTAGAGTTATCTGCCCTTGATTACAGGGCCCTCTCTGACTGAGTCAGTTTTCTAGTTTCTAGTAACAAACACCTGGTAAGTGTCTGTTGCATGAATACTTACATCCACGGGCATTTAGTAATATGGATATGTCCTAAGGGAGTTACGTCCTTCAGTACATGTGTACGAGTCCTGTCACGAAACCTTGGCAAGCGTTATCAAAATACAGCAGAAGCTTCAACGATCACCAAAAGAGGTCTAATTTTTACTTTACCACATTATTCCCTAGTGACGCATTTTTGCGCCTCTATAAAATTCACATTTTGAAACCACAGGAGCAAATGCTGTATTTATCACAATGGTTTCAAGACTACACAATTAAAAAAAATCTCCTTTTCTGTAGTTAATGCTCCTTTTCAGTAGATTTATTCAAAGAGGCTGGGTCTAAAAATAACCTAGCAGAGAATGAGTTAATTCTAATGAAGTACAGATGGAAGCTTAACCCTTTACTCCGTAGAAACACATTTGCAGAGTAGACCCATATCAGACAGCTCCTGTAGGAACCGTCTGAACAGGGTCTGCTCTGTTTGCTCATGGAATAATATAGATCTGATTCTACAGTTTCTGCCTTGGCTTTAAACGCAATGCCTTAATTTTGGTTGTCAAATAGTGGGACTTTATTAGTCCCCTACCGGCGAAGCCAAAGGGACTATGTTTTTTGGGTGCGTCTGTCCGCTCTCACGAGTGATATATTGCGGGACTATGAGAACAAAATAGTTTTTGTTCTTCTTGTACTTGTGGGACTATTTTTCGACTTGTGCATCTTTTTTAAACAAAAGAAAAGACCCACAAGTTTCAATCCGTTAGAACGTCCGTTCGTCTGTAATTCCGCAATCACTCGTCCGGATATTTTTGAAAGTGGTTTGAGATATTACCTTCATATTTGGTATAAAGCTAATTCTAGATGAGTTACAGCTCAGGTTCGAATTTCAGTCCGCTGGCACAATTTTTGCTAGAGTTATGGCCCATGAACTTGAATTTTTCGCAATTTGGCCCCTTTTAACGTTTCTGTAAAAGCCAGTTTTTGAAACCATTGTGATAAAAGCATTTGTTCCATAGAAGCCCCATGGGTTAAACTCCATAATTCGACTTTATTTGAAATGTCGCCTAATTCAGGGTTGACTGTATCGTGCATTTAACACATCACCAGCAGCTATAGAAAATGAGCCTACACTGAATAGTTTAAGAGATGGTCGATTACCGCTTGTTGCTGGCATTATACGGCTGTCTATATACCATAACCCAGGGAACCTGATCCCACAACGTATTATTGAAATGGCCGCCAGGTCAAATTTATCTTATTATTTACCCAGTTGGCTTCTGAGCATTGTTCCGCCTGGCAGTTCTACTTTTACCTTTGTTCTGTTGTTTGTAGCCACGCCAGTCAACTGCAATCAGTTTGGACCCTGATAACTCGGCGTTTCATCAAGGTCCAAGCTGTGACACTTCATCTATATTTTCTCAAAAGCTTGGTCAAAATAGTACCACCTTCAAATTTGAGTAGACACGCTGTCACATACTCTCACGTAAGGGTCAATGTCTGAGTGTCAAACAGCTTGCAGCCAGATAGTATTACTCGGCGTCTCATCAGGATCCAATCTGTTTGCAAATGCGGGTCAGGTCTTGATCATCAAGATAAGGGTCATACGTATGCGATCCAATAGTAGCTATAATGAACACACGAACGGCAGGTCAGCTTGACATAGTCGTCACAGCGCTTGTTGAATGTACAATAAAACCTGCCTTAAGCGACCTTGTATTGATTTGACTCAGGAATATTAAAAAACAGGTGATTATTCAAAACAGGGCAAAAGTAGTGCAAAAAGCTTTTCGCATTACATCTGCCCTGTTTTAAGAAATTGGAGCCATTTTTGACACGCCTTAAGCTACCACCTGCCTTACATACCCGTAATTAGACATATTTGTATTGGTAGCTTAACCCGTTCCCTCATATTGACTCTTCTGTAAAAGTCACGTTTTAAACCATTGTGATAAATAGAGCATTTGCTCCATAGAAGCAAATGCTCTAACTATCACAATGGTTTCATAACTACACAATTCTAAAATTTTAATTTCTCTAGTAAATGCTCCCTTTCGGTAGATTTATTCAAAGAGGTTGTGTCTAAAATAGCCTATGGGGTAATGGGTTAACCCGTTTCCTCATATTGACGCCTTTTGACGCTTCTGTAAAAGTCACTTTTTGAAACCGTTGTAATGAATAGAGCATTTGCTCCACAGAACAAAGGCTCCATTTATCACAATAGTTTCAAAATTACACAAATCAATTTGTTTCATTTTATCCCAGTAAATACTCAGTTTCAGTAGATTTATTCACTGTGGTTTGGTCTAAATTAGTGTACGAGGGAATGAGTTAAGTGAAGTTCTACTGTGTATACATCCTTGCGTGCTTGCGGCCAGTCTGACTAAGTTCTACTGTGTATACGTCCTTGCGTGCTTGCGGCCAGTCTGACTAAGTTCTACTGTGTATACGTCCTTGCGTGCTTGCGGCCAGTCTGACTAAGTTCTACTGTGTATACGTCCTTGCGTGCTTGCGGCCAGTCTGACTAAGTTCTACTGTGTATACGTCCTTGCGTGCTTGCGGCCAGTCTGACTAAGTTCTACTGTGTATACGTCCTTGCGTGCTTGCGGCCAGTCTGACTAAGTTCTACTGTGTATACATCCTTGCGTGCTTGCGGCCAGTCTGACTAAGTTCTACTGTGTATACATCCTTGCGTGCTTGCGGCCAGTCTGACTAAGTTCTACTGTGTATACGTCCTTGCGTGCTTGCGGCCAGTCTGACTAAGTTCTACTGTGTATACGTCCTTGCGTGCTTGCGGCCAGTCTGACTAAGTTCTACTGTGTATACGTCCTTGCGTGCTTGCGGCCAGTCTGACTAAGTTCTACTGTGTATACGTCCTTGCGTGCTTGCGGCCAGTCTGACTAAGTTCTACTGTGTATACGTCCTTGCGTGCTTGCGGCCAGTCTGACTAAGTTCTACTGTGTATACGTCCTTGCGTGCTTGCGGCCAGTCTGACTAAGTTCTACTGTGTATACGTCCTTGCGTGCTTGCGGCCAGTCTGACTAAGTTCTACTGTGTATACGTCCTTGCGTGCTTGCGGCCAGTCTGACTAAGTTCTACTGTGTATACGTCCTTGTGTGCTTGCGGCCAGTCTGACTAAGTTCTACTGTGTATACGTCCTTGCGTGCTTGCGGCCAGTCTGACTAAGTTCTACTGTGTATACGTCCTTGCGTGCTTGCGGCCAGTCTGACTAAGTTCTACTGTGTATACATCCTTGCGTGCTTGCGGCCAGTCTGACTAAGTTCTACTGTGTATACATCCTTGCGTGCTTGCGGCCAGTCTGACTAAGTTCTACTGTGTATACATCCTTGCGTGCTTGCGGCCAGTCTGACTAAGTTCTACTGTGTATACGTCCTTGCGTGCTTGCGGCCAGTCTGACTAAGTTCTACTGTGTATACGTCCTTGCGTGCTTGCGGCCAGTCTGACTAAGTTCTACTGTGTATACGTCCTTGCGTGCTTGCGGCCAGTCTGACTAAGTTCTACTGTGTATACGTCCTTGCGTGCTTGCGGCCAGTCTGACTAAGTTCTACTGTGTATACGTCCTTGCGTGCTTGCGGCCAGTCTGACTAAGTTCTACTGTGTATACGTCCTTGCGTGCTTGCGGCCAGTCTGACTAAGTTCTACTGTGTATACGTCCTTGCGTGCTTGCGGCCAGTCTGACTAAGTTCTACTGTGTATACATCCTTGCGTGCTTGCGGCCAGTCTGACTAAGTTCTACTGTGTATACATCCTTGCGTGCTTGCGGCCAGTCTGACTAAGTTCTACTGTGTATACATCCTTGCGTGCTTGCGGCCAGTCTGACTAAGTTCTACTGTGTATACGTCCTTGCGTGCTTGCGGCCAGTCTGACTAAGTTCTACTGTGTATACGTCCTTGCGTGCTTGCGGCCAGTCTGACTAAGTTCTACTGTGTATACGTCCTTGCGTGCTTGCGGCCAGTCTGACTAAGTTCTACTGTGTATACATCCTTGCGTGCTTGCGGCCAGTCTGACTAAGTCCAGGCCATGCTTGTATTTTCTTTGACAGATTTCAATAGAATTTGGCACATTTCATATTCGTGAGTAGACAATTTGTCGCGTATATAAGCATGATAAGTGCTAATATCATACGTCTGTGCCCTTTTATGTGTATTTCCTATATGGATTTTGTCTGCCCTTGGACTCAACATGGGGGCATTTGATGTGTTTAAACCTTAGATTAGTTAATCATGGGCCTCATTTACTCAGTGGTATAACACCCGCCTCCCAATAAGAAGGTCGTGAGTTCGAATCCTAGCGGAGGCTAACGCATTCCCATTTTGTAATAGATAAAGGCATGGCTGTCCTTTTCCCAGAAATCTGTATGTAATTATGACATTACAAGTATGGTTAGTCTTTTATATGGCAGTCCCATTGCGTTGCTAGTGCTCGTAACTCCTTGAATGGTATTTGGAAACAAAATAGATCTAGATCAGATTCCAAGTAACTCGGTCTCGATTTCCGGATTCAAACTGTTTGCCTACTGATGCATAGTTTCTCACATTGTTCTAAATGTAGCAGACACTAGCTTGAATCCAATATTTGGGCTTTGGGCTTTGCAAACGGTGTAGAACCCGAGTAACCATCTACAGTATAACCTGTCTTAAGCGGCCATTTATTTATTGAACATAGTACTAAGTCTTAGAAAGCATGTGGTTGTTGGTATTTTAATGCAATGCAAAAGTAATACAGAAAGCTCCCATAGGAATTGTCTGCATTACTTTTGACCACTTACCTTACAAACCCATAATTAGACCTCTTGTTGATGGCCGCTTAACCCATTCCCTCATAGGCTATTTTTAGAATTCAACCACTTTGAATAAATCAAAAAGGACCATTAACTAGAAAAAAGGGGGAAAAAATTCCCTCATATGCTATTTTTTAGATCCAACCACTTTGACTAAATCTACCGAAAAGGACCATTAACTAGAAAAAAGGAAAATTTAGAATTTTGTAGTTTGAAACCATTGTGATATAGGAGCAAATGCTCTATTTATCACAATGATTTCAACAGGTGACTTTTACGGAGGCGTATAAAGGCGTATTTATGGAGGAAAGGGCTAGGACCGGTTCTACTGAAGTGTAATATTGTACTACATACATACGCGTTTAACGCTCTCTCAAAGTAGTCCCAGATGAGACGACTCCTGTAGAAACCGTTTAGTCAGGGACTACTCTTGTTTGCTTATGAAATTATGAATACATTAAAATCCAGATAATTCGAACTCTAAAACAAATATCATTACTGGTAATTAAGACATGTGTTTAATGCAGGGTGAAAGTCATACAGAAAGCTCCTAGTAGATATCTGTATGATTGAAAACATCTGCTCAAATTTGGAACTGACTCCCGATTCGATCAAGCTTTTTAGATACTATCAAATAACCTGGACCATTAACCCTTTCCTCCATAGGCTATTTTTAGATCCAACCACTTTGAATAAATCTACCGAAAAGGAGCATTAACTAGAGAAAATGACAATTTTAGAATTTTGTAGTTTGAAACCATTGTGATAAATAGAGCATTTGCTCCTATAGGAGCAATTGCTCTATTTATCACACTGGTTTCATAAAGTGACTTTTACAGAGGCGTAGAAATGCGTATTTATGGAGGAATGGGTTAAGGGTCGTCGAGTTACTATCACAGTTAAATGTATATATGAAAGGCAGATTATGTTAGATACGCGATGGTAAACGATCTAGGTAAGGGTCCTATTGAACCATGGCAGCCTTGCATTGACTTACAAGAAGTATGTTTGGGAGGACTTCTACCTACATTATTATCCCTTAACACCATAGATTCTTCGTTTAACGCATTTCGAAACAGAGTAGACCCAGACCAGACAGATCCTGTTGGAATCGTCTAGTCAAGTCTGTTGTTTGCTAAAATGTATGAACTAACAGACCTGATCCTACATAGTCGGCAATAACCACACATTTTCAGTCCGTGTCTCCGTTGCTAAAAAGGTTACTGGCTATTATTCACATCTTAAGTTAGTTTACATGGCGAGTGTTTTGTCATTGACAGATGTAAGGCATTGCGGTATCCCGAGGACCTACCGACCGTGTCCATAGTGATTCCGTTCCACGACGAGTGGCCATCCATTCTCATCAGAACTATATACAGCATCATTAACCGCACACCGCAACACCTCCTGAGAGAAATCATCCTTGTCGACGACGCAAGCACAATACGTGAGTGAAATACACATAAGTAATGCGATGTGGGAAATAGTGAGAAAGTGTGTATGCGTGCCGGTGTGCGTGCGTGTGTGTGTGAGATAGAGAGACAGACAGAGACAGACAGAGACATGCAGGCAGCCAGACAGAGAGAGACAGAGAGGATGCGCGCGTGCATGTGTGGCCGAGGGGGTGGGGTGTAACAAATTACTATTTTATTATACCCCCCTTTTGAAAAAATGGGGGTATATTGGTTTGCACATGTCGGTCGGTCGGTCGGTCTGTCGGTCGGTAGGTCGGTCGGTCGGTCGGTAGATCGATGGTTTCCGAATGATAACTAATAAACGACTTGGCGTAGGATCTTCAAACTTGCTGTGGTGGTTGGTCATGACAACTAGATGACCCCTATTGTTTTTTAGGTCACTAGGTCAAAGGTCAAGGTCACAATGACCTTAACTGGTGAAATAGTTTCCGATCAATAACTGCTGAAGGGTTTGGCTTGGGATCTTCAAACTTGCTGTGGTGGTTGGTCATGACCACTAGATGACCCCTATTGTTTTTGAGGTCACTAGGTCAAAGGTCAAGGTCACCATGACCTTAACTTGTTAAATGGTTTCAGATCAATAACTGCTGAAGGGTTTGGCTTGGGATCTTCGAACTTGCTGTGGTGGTTGGTCATGACCACTAGATGACCCCTAATGTTTTTGAGGTCACTAGGTCAAAGGTCAAGGTCACCATGACCTTAACTGGTTAAATGGTTTCCGATCAATAACTGCTCAAGGGATTGGCTTAGGATCTTCAAACTTGCTTAGGTGGTTGGTCATGACCATTAGATGGCCCCTAATGTTTTTGAGGTCACTTGGTCAAAGGTCAAGGTCACCATAACCTTAACTGGTGAAATGGTTTCCGATCAATAACTGCGCAAGGGTTTGGCTTAGGATCTTCAAACTTGCTGTGGAGGTTGGTCATGACCACTAGATGACCCCTATTGTTTTTGAGGTCACTAGGTCAAAGGTCAAGGTCACCATGACCTTAATTGGTGAAATGGTTTCCAATCAATAACTGCTCAAGGGTTTGGCTTAGGATCTTCAAACTTGCTGTGGTGGTTGGTCATGACCACTAGATGGCCTGTATTGTTTTTTAGGTCACTAGGTCAAAGGTCAAGGTCACCATGACCTTAACTGGTGAAATGGTGTCCAAGCCATAACTGCTCAAGGGTTTGGCTCAGGATCTTCAAACTTGCTGTGGTGGTTGGTCATGACCACTAGATGGCCTGTATTGATTTTTAGGTCACTAGGTCAAAGGTCAAGGTCACCATGACCTTAACTGATGAAATGGTTTCAGATTAATAACTGTTCAATGGTTTGGTTCGGATTCTTCAAACTTGCTGTGGTGGTTGGTCGTGACCACTAGATGACCCCTATAGTTGTTCAGGTCACTAGGTCAAAGGTCAAGGTCACCAATCCATGACCTTAACTTGTGAAATGTTTTTAGATCAATAAATGATCATTGGTTTGGCTTAGGATCTTCAAAGTTGCCGTGTTGATTAGTCATGACCACTAGATGACCTCTGTAGTTGAGGTCACTAGATCAAAGGTCAGGAGGTCTGGGGGTATACATGTTTTGCAAACATCTCTTGTTCTTTTTGCTATACATGTAATATCTATTACGAAACACTAGCACTGTCCCTAGCCACATTTTACTGAGATCAGGGTCAACGACCACATGTTAGTCCTTCTGATTAGATGTCTTCCATTTTCAATCTAATGCCATTGATTACATATTGAGTGTGTTTCGCTGTTTAAAAAATACAATAGACGCACCCATAGGCTAAAAGTCAATGAGCGTTTATCACAGTAATAGCTCAATCTGATGGCAGCCATCAAACCTGCTGAGAATTAATGTGTCTAGTAGTGATAATTTGACAGTTAATGAGGACAAGTGGTAAATTATCTGATTTGTTATAGAACAATTTGGATGGCTCTAGACCTAGGGTCTGAAACTATACTTGCTTCACGATTCTCTTTGTAAGGCTTATGATCCCTAGGGAAAGTCTGCGTGGCACTTCAGTGGAAATATAAGTACGTGTAATTTTACCGCTTTTTCAGTATTTTGTCTCATATTTCTAGATAATTTAACCAAACGCAGAGCTGTTTTACTCTTGAATAGACGCCAGGGAAAATAAGATACAATGAGCTTATTCCAAACTGTATTAAGTGTTCATCTGGGACCTCGTTTCACGAATGATCGTACGACTGAAATTATCGTAAGTTCCAACATACGATGATCGCAAATTTCTGTTGCGATCGTCGTTTGTCAAATGTACGGTAATGTACGCTAAAATGTGAGATCATTTCTCCAATGCGAACAATAGTTATTGTGGTATGTTTATGATAGTTCTAGTCACAGTATATTTCGTTGTGATAATTTTAGTATTAAGATATTTCGTAAGATGAATCCCTATAGTCGTTTTCATTTAGATCGGTGTATTACATGTATTCTTGTGTTTCTGTCCCCATAAACTGCCTATTTCAGCAAGATTAATTATTCCTTGAAGCTCGCCTGGCAGTTAACAATACATTTAGTTTTAGTGGTTCGATCGATAAACCCTGAAGGTCAAACGACTTGTCTTGATTAATTCAGATACTAGAGAAAATAAACCAGCTTCGGTTTTCCGATGAGTATAACAATATTCAGGGGAACAAACCTGCAATAGCTGTAATTTTTTTCAAATAACTAGTTGCCTCCCTTCCTTCTGTAAAATGTTTAAATTTTTAACCCTTTCCCTCATATAATTTTTTTTCACGCATGTGCAAACAGGGTAGACCCAGATCAGACGGCTCCTATAGGAGCCGTCTGATCAGGGTCTGCTCTGTTTGCCAATGGGATATGATATATCTGATTATTATACCCCCCACAACGAAGTTTGGGGGGGGGATATACTGGAATCAGGTTGTCCGTCTGTCCGTCCGTCCGTCTGTCCGTCCGTGGACACAATTTTGTCCGGCCTTCTTCTTCTACAGTTTTGCTTCAATTTTGTTGAAAGTTCATGTATAGCCATATGACCATATAAACCTGTGCACCGCATATTTCCATTATGATCGGACCACTACTTCAGGAGTTATCTCCCCTTTTTAGTCCCCTACCAATGTTTTCCGGTTTTCTGGACTTTTAACGGAAGTGACTCGAGATATCAACTCTATATTTAGTACAAAGCTAAATCTAGATAGGTTACAGCTTATGTTACAATCTCAGCCACGTTGAATAATTATTTCCAGAGTTATTGCCCTTGAACTTTAATTTTTTTTCTTCAAATTTGGGATTTTCCAGACTTTTTTTGGAAGTGAATGCAGATATTAACTTTATATTTGGCATAAAGCTAACTCTAGATGAATTACAGCTTAATTCCCAATCTCAGTCTGGTTGAATAATTTTTTGACAGAGTTATGGCCCTTGAACTTTAATTTTTTGTCAAATTTTCAATTTTCCGGTCTTTCTTTGGAAGTGGTTAGAGATATTAACTTCATATTTGACATAGAGCTAAATCTAGATGAGGTACAGCTTAAGTTCAAATATGGGTCTGGTTGAATAATTTTTGTCATGAGTTATTGCCCTTGAACTTAATGTTTTTCTGAAAAGGTACCTAGCTTTAGAACTTTGGATTTGACAAAAACCTCATGAAAGGGTCTTGTTTCTCTGAATTATTCTTCATTTTTATTACATAAATTAGGTTGGGGCATGTATTGTTTTTAAATCTCTTCATTTTTCTGTATGTACATATGTTCAGATTGATGATAGGTGTTCTGACAAGCAGACAGGTGTGGGGGGGGGGGGGGGGGGGTATTCGTTAGCCTTTGGCTTACAGTTCTAGTTTACTTTCTAAAATGGCTACACTGTCCAACGTTCCATATTTCACTATAGCTGCTTTGTCCATGAATATTCAGTATGTATTGAAATTTGAAATATACATAGAAGAGGGAAAGGCTTAAGCGTCTAAAAATCGTTAAGACTGAAATCGGTATATTTTTCAGCTCTTTTGCATTCGGAATTTGACAAGGAGCTCAAACGTCATTTCTCAGGAAATGTTGTTCAGCTTCGGAGATTGAATAAGAGAGTTGGCCTCATCGTGGCCCGACTGGAAGGGCTCAAACTTGTGACCGCTGAGACAGTCTCGTTTTTTGACAGCCACATGGAGGTGAACGAGAATTGGTGAGTATTTAGGCATTTATTTGAAATCATTATTAGTCGGCAACCATTTGAATGCGTATCCTTTAAAAACGTTTTATCCAACACGTGACATGACATAGAAATTATCTTTCTATTTATTCAGATTCATTGTATTTATTTTATTATTTCCTTGCTATTTTTTCTGCTGTTTTTTCTCTCAGTGTTACAGTGCAGTTTTAGCTCACCTGGCGCACATTGCAATGGTGAGCTATTAGGCTCGCACTGTATCCGCCGTCATTCATTGCTCGACGCCCGTCAACATCTCCTTCTGAACAGCCGCATGAAAGTACACCAAGCTTTACAGGGATGGTTCTTATTTGATCCTTATCAAAGTTATATAGTGGTTCCCGTCCAAAGCAAAAGGAGGTCACAGGAGCTAAACTAGGTTTAAACGATTTTTTCCTCAACCGCTGAATGGGAGTTGACCAAACTTCACAGCAATTTCAACGGGGAAGTCCTCTATCAAATAGTTTATAGATGATAGATGGCGCCAGTCATCTATCAAATGGTTTATAGATGGCGCTAGTCCTCTATCAAACTTAAATAAATGATATAAATCCATAAGTACGAGTAGGTCACAGGAGCCAACAATTAAAATATATCATTTTAACCAATACTTTCTTCAAACGACGTAAAAGTAGGTCATTGCAGCTAAGATATATTTTACGGTGTTTATTTCTTGAAAAGCATCTTCTAAAGCAGGAATTGGATGAAATCTTAGGTGGTCTTTTATCAAAGATATATACATGTTGCTGCTGAAGTAGGTCTTTGGAACGTTGGAGTCATGATGCCCCGTGTTTATTACAGTCACTTTAAAACTTAGTCTTCTGATCACATTTTCTAACCCTTTACTCTCCAAAATACGCGTTTAATGTTTTAGCAGACAGAGCAGACCAAGATCAGACGTCTCTTGCAGGAGGGTTTGATCAGGATCTGCTTATGGAATTATATAGATCTGTGGTGTACGGTGGTCTAGTGGTAACACGCTTGACTACCAATCCGGAGGTCCGGGGTTCAAATTCTGGTCCCTCCTGGAAATTTCAGAGACGATTTTCAGTGTCTCCGGACCGCACCTCCTCTCCACACATGGGCTAAAATGGGTACCTGTGATGGTCACTAGCCGGTACTGCGGCTGTATGATTGCGCCATATGTTAGCAGTGCTCAATATTGTAGGCGAACATTGTTGCCATTTTGGAAAGAATATACACAGATCTTTCAAATTCCATTAGCAAACAAAGCAGACCCTGATCAGACGGCCCCTATAGGAGCCGTCTGATCTGGGTCTACTCTGTGTTCAAACCTGTGAAAACACGTTTATTTGAAGGAAATGGTTAAAGTAGTGTATAGAATGGTGTAAAATATTATATGAGTTTGTTGTGCAAGGTTCGTGGTTGCCATCTAAACAGCCATGGAAACTTCTTTCGGCCTATTTAAACAAAATGAAACAAAGGGTAGTTCTGCAATTCTTGTTTCATCCTTCACCTGATGATTATTCATGTAAGAAAAAAACAACTTTCTGAACATTAATTGGTATATTTGTATAATTGTATATGAAAGCGGTCAGATGTGACCATGGTGGAATATGTAGAAACAAATCTAAAGTAGATAGTATTTAAGAAGTAAACAGAGCAGATCCTGATGAGACGGCTTCTAAAGCTCTAGATTCCGTCTGATCTGGATCAGTTCTGTTTGCATTGGCACGAAAAAAGTCTGTACCAGCTAGAGGGGTGGGGTGGGGATCTATGCAGTCATGAAATGGATGATTGTAATCCTTGTCTCGCTATAAAGCGTATTATCTCATCAAACTCGGATCTTGTGCAATTTTGTCTATTTTTGATTTTGATAATATATCGACCAGGTGTCAAACAGCTTGGTTTCTAATGAGGCCCCGAGTTACTCTGCGTGTCTCTGCAGCATGCAAGCTGTATCCATGCTTATAAAACTTTTTAGTTGTGAGTTGTGTCTGAGTTCGTTCTCAAGTTTTTGATTGGTCAGATTTGAGCCTTTGGCTCAAATCTGCCCAATCACAAGCTTGAGAACAAACTCAGACTCAACTAAAAAGCTTTATAAGCATGGACCCTGTTCGCAAATGCGAGTCAAGTCAGGCTTAACCCTTTCCCTGTTCTACGTTTATTACAAATTTCATTACCTACTGAATATTCATGGAAAAAATAGTTACAACCAAAAAATGGAAGATAGAACATTGTAGCCGTTTTAGAAAGTCAAGAAAGATATATTTCAAAATTCATTAGCAAACAGCGAAGACCCTGATCAGACGGCACCTCTAGGAGTCGTCTGATCTGGGGTCTACTCTGTTTGCAAATGCGTGAAAACACGTTTATATGAGGAAAATGGTTTAACCTTGTTCCATATTTATATAAGAAATATTGACACCACAAATGTTTATTAGCTAAATTGTTATAATGTAAACTTTAAAAGGGAATCATTTGCTTCGGCACAAACTGTAGAATCAGATCTATATAATGTCAAAAGCAAACAGAGCAGAGCCTGATCAGACGGCTCCAATAGGATATGTTTGATCTTGGTCTATTTTGTTTGCAAATGCATGAAAATTGTTAATATGAGGCAAAGGGTTAATAGTGGGAAAAACGGTTAATCTAAATTCGAACTTGGTTAGCCATGAATATATCTGCAGTGTATGGGATTGAAGCATCTTTGGCATATTTGAGTCGCCTATTCCTTCTATTTTACTCCAGGTTGCCACCTTTATTGGCTGAAATCAAGAAAAATCCGAAAACCGTTGCAATGGCACAATTAGACTACGTAAACCGCAAAAGTTTTGCGTACGAATACGAAGAAGGCTATAGGACAAGGTACGGATTTGACTGGCGCCTGGTGTTCTTCGAGACCTATTTCCGTGCAGATCAACTGGAGGGAAAGTCGGAAACCGATCCATTGCCGTAAGTGGTTTTGCCCATATGTCGCCGAAAATGTCTTCCGGTATGCAATTGTCGTAAAAATGCAATGAATAATTTCAAGTACATTGAACAAAATGAAGATGTAATCCAGGGAAAAGCCCTCATTTGGTTTTATGGGATTGTTTCAAAATTAGATATGAATTACACATGTTTAAGAATCATTGTCTAGTTTTTCGGACACTTTAAGAGAAATTCATATTTATATATCACCGAACGGCCAACAAGAGTTCGATTTAATCTCTGGACACGAATTTGGACATATTTATTATCTTATCATATTCAAAGTAGTGTACAGTAAACCCCTCTAATCAAGAATTCTAGTAGAGAAAAATTTAGATATTATTTGACAGGTCAGGTGCCTACACAATGCAGGGTGAAATTTATACAGAAAACTCCTAGAGGAGCTTTCTGTATGACTTTCACCCTGCATGAAGCTGCCACCTATCTTCAAGACGGATATTTATACTAAATTTAACGCCCGGTTCAGAGGGGTTCTACTGTATAAGGTTTCACCTAGCTCCATTATAGATTGCAGGGTAAACAACAAACATGCTTATATAATTTATCTTTAGCGATCATTTCATCCTTTACCTGATGAATATTCATGTAAGAAATATGCATATTGCGTATAGCAATTATTTATAATTGGAAGTGCTGACACACATTTTCGGTCATGGCAGAAACTGTAGAATTAGCTCTATATTATTCCATGCAGACCAAACATACCCTGATCAGACGACGCCTACAGGGTCTTCTCTGTTGCCTACGATACAATAAAGATATGATTCTACACTTTCTATAACGGTCGAATGTTCCTGTGTCCATATGCTATCGTGTGGTCGTTATCGTTTGCGTCCTCGTCCGGGAACTTTAACATTGGCTATTACTTCTTTACTATTTATGCAAGTCTTATGAATCATCGCTATCCGAAACGGGGAATTTGTACGGAAATCAGCGGACATCTTTGGCCAAGTTCTGAATGACTCCGATTCTATTTCGGAACAACGCTTTGACTATTGATTAGGTTGTCATCACATGTGCAATGGCTGACACTGGTTATTGCCCTACATATACATCGAATGATTATTTCCGGTATGTAAATTTGAATCTTACGACAGATTCCGGCCAATGGCGAACGCTCATCCGCTGGTTTCCATAGCAATCCATTTTTCCATTTTTTTCCCGACACAAACAACCATTTACTAACCGTGCTGTTTAGTGTTAAATAAGTGTTAAGGTACATAGATTCCTATTCTTAAGTCAGGTTGAATCGCAAAATTTGCGGAAGTTTGCGCAGCATACATCTTTAACCCTTTCGCCGATAATGTCGCATCTACAAATAGGCACCACGATAAATGTCACCACGACAAATAGTACAGTCCCAAGGCGGCGTTTGATAAGGGACTTCACTTTTTGTCTCAAACTTTATTTCCATATTTGTGCTTTATTCCTTTGAAATTTGCATTTATTTATCTCATTTCCTTCTTTTACCGAATGATTTAACAAAATTGGTTTGCAGACGACAGTTAGAAATTTTGCGCCGAAAGGGTTAAATATTTATTCTGCCCATATTTCATATAATTGAAACGGCTCCAAAAGTTCTACACATCGTCGAAAACATCGTCGATTACACGGAAAACATCGTCGATTACACAGAAATCAACGGACACGTTCGGTTAGTTTCCGATTTTGGAAAAATGAAAATTAGTTGGGTATGCAGTCGAAAGAGTAATCAAAGTACTGACAGTACTGAAGATTTCGGACCATATATATGTCGATTGTGACTATACAATTCGAACAAGCTTGGTAGGGGCGGACTGGTACCATTGATACATCACAAGACGACCTCTAAGCATTATTTTCTGAACTAAGATAGTATTTAATGGAACTGTTTGTTAGAATTGACAGGTCATATGAACATAATTGCTGTGAACTTTTCTTAAAATCCTGTCAGTGTTTTAGATATTTTTTAAAGAAATAAATTGATGACTAGTAGCACACAGTACGATTCTAATAGCTCAACTTGCCACTTTGTGCCTCAAGTTAGCTTAAATTGATATTTGAATGTAGTAAAGGGCCATTACTCTATTATTATTTGGCCGACTGTGACGTCATATGAGTCTCATCCAGCTATCCATGTATATACCCCCGTCTAGTTTAAATGTAATCTGAGCAAGCTGTTCCAAGATGTGACTTCTAACAGTCACCACATTTCCTATATAAAATGGCTATCTGAAAGAATCAAAGGGTCATATTTCTGCTACTAACTGGTTGATTATAACAGTATTTAGCGTGCATCAATCAGTTATCCATATATACACTACAACGATGTTTGAATAAATTATATATGCCATGTAAATCTAAATATCATACAGTTAACAAGATCTCATTGTAACAGGATATGTTGCAGAATGTCCCCTAAACGAAACTGACAACTGGTATTGATGAGCAAAATATCTTAATTTCAACCAATAACAGGCCATCAGTGATCACTTGGTTACCATGGCAACCAACACTTTTGAAATACCTGCATATATACCCCTACTGACCAATTTTCCGAAAAAGCTAATGTTTAAATTGTGACCCAATCGGAGGACACCACAACATTACCATGGCAACCAAGTTTCTCAAAACAACTTGACTGAGTTTGGGGTATCCAAATACCCCTAAATGCCAATTGTCAGCAAATTTGAACAGTATCTAAATTTCGACCATTCAGTTACCATGGCAACAAATTATTTCGAAAGACCTACCAATCAATTAGGAGTGTCAAATATCCCTACATACCAATTTTCAGCAAATCGAACAGTAAAGATCTAAATTTTTGACCAATCATAGCCACCATTCAGTTACCATGACAACCAATTCTTTCAAAAGACCTACAAATCAGTCCTGAGTGCCAAAATATACCGTCATACCATTTTTTGTAAAATCAACCAATACTTTCGAAACACCTAGCAATTGATTTGGAGTGCTAAAATATCCCATGATACCTATTTTCAGCAAAATCGAATGATATTTAATTTTTTCACAATGAAGAAAATATTCCAAAATAGGGAATTAATATAATACATAAATACTTGAATTGCTCTGATCTAATAGTTCGACCACTAAGGGCCTTTTTCGAAGATTATCATGTCAAAATACACGTCACATATTTGTTACATGCATTCAGCCATAAAATCAAAGAGAATAATGTTGATCCAGCGTCATGGTGACATTGAGTTGTTATCTAAAATGTCATGACGTCATCAAAATGACGTCATCAAATGACGTCATGGGTGCAACGACGCCATGCATGCATTATAGAGAATAATAGGTTAGTGCCGTAGATGGGACGCTTTATCCGACGAGGGGAGAAAACGTTGAGGCGAGGCTTGCCGAGCCTCAACTGTTTTCTCTCCGAGTCGGATAAAGGCGTCCCATCTACGACACTAACCTATTATTCGATTTATCCAGTCAATATAGTTAAATGTCTTTTTTATAGACTAATAACACTCTTGAAATAATTTACATTGAAAATGCAGTTTTTCGATCAACGGATCCCTCCCTTTTCACTTCCATTTAGACGTAAATAGATCTAATGAGCTACCGCAGAGGAATATAGTTTCGATACTTGTATTACTAGAAGGGAAACGTGGTTGAATTTGAAAAATAAGATGATTTGAATCGAGGGTCGATAAGTTATTTAAAACAGACATGATCTATATTCTTTGGTCAAATTCGAGTTACATAGTCTCGGTTTCTATTTTTAGATTCTACCTAACGTCACTCAGAAATCGATGGAACTGAACAGGCTATATTTAGGTTTATGACTATCACCGCCCCTGTAAGAGTTTATCAATCAAATAATCATGAGAGTGAAAAGAAAACATTTACTATTTATTTGTCAATCTTTGCTTCCAGGTTTGATTTTATCAAAAACGGGTTTTACCAGCGGTGGATTAAATTAATAAAAGTGATAAATCAACATCATTTTGTATGTGGCCTCAGTGGCGTAATCGGTAAGGGCGACGTCTCTAGAGAGATTAGAATTAGTTTTTGTAGGATCAGGCGCGGGTTCGAATCCAGCTGTAGCCAATTATTTTTATTTTTTCTCATTTGAATAATTCTTCTGGTGACCAAATAGATCTGTTAGATCTATTCCATCAACATGTTTATGAATGTTTACAGAAAACTAAAATAGTTCCATGGTTATAGAATCATTACGCTTATCTACTAACCTAATAAACCTTCCACTACCGGAAGTAACCAAATAAACCTAAGTTTATTTGCACCCCCTTTATTATGTCACTAGAGAAGCCTGGTGACTGGATAAAACGCATTATCCTCCTTGATGTTACAGCCAAATGGTCTGTAAGTTCTCAGCCTCCATATCCAATCAGTTTCATGGATCTGTCTTTCAATTCTACATGCATGGAACATCCGTTTCAAAACTACAAATCTCACATCATCACTGCTATGACCACCGACTCCAAAATCTCTGTTTATTGGCTTCTCTCTCTCATGCCTCACATCACTCAAATGTTCTTTCATTCCCTCCCGAATTTCTCTCACAGTCTCGCCAACATACACCATTATATCGCATTTACTGCATTTAATTGCATATATTACATTTCTTTCTCTACAGTTTATATTGGTAGACACATTGTAAACTGATTGCCTATTTGTGTCACTAATACTTGACATTTCAAGAATACTGCAAGTAGCACAACCCTGTGAACAAACTGTATTGCTTGGTCTAACAATCCGGTTAGTTTTTGAATGCACCTGTGTGTCATATAGATTTTTATCACGCCTGAATGCTACAATTGGTAGTTGTTGAAATACTTCTTTAAGCCGGTCTGATTGGTGCAAAATGTTTGATTTTTTTTTACAATGTCGTGTATATTCGGAAGCAGATTTGAATATGTCAAAACAAAAGGGGCCCTATTTATTTTCCTATTAGATCTAACTGTTTGTTTCTTTACTAAAGTGGCAGATCTGTCAAGTTTATCCACCCTTACCAACTGATTTTCTATCATCCTGCCGCTATAACCTCTCTTCCTGAACTGACCCTTGAATTTATTTCTTTCTCTAATGTAGTCTGATTCTCTTTTGCATATACGCTTAATTCTTAGTCCCAAACCATATGTTATGCTCTTCTTTGGAGCCATCTGATCAGGGTCTGCTCTGTTTGCTAACGGAATTTGATAGACTCGTTTCTTTACTTTCTAAAATGGTTCCAATGCTCCACCTTCAGTATTTTATTGTGATTATTCTGTCCATGAATATTCAATAGGTATTGGAATTTGGAATAAACAAAGAACAGGAAAAGGGTAAAGATAGGACCCTTGAACTAATACATGTACTTGTATATTTGACCAATACATGTATTTAACTTTTTCTGATTTTACATCTTTACTGTGTATTATCCATGCTTTGAAAAGTGATTATTTAAAAATACTTTCCTCCTCAGGTGTTTGTTTATCTGTTGTTTTGTTTTGTTACATAGTAATTATTTTATCGTAGCTAATATCATTTCTTGTACACCTAGCTCAAAATAAAGAATCTTGTATATCTGGTAGAAAGAGATACTTTTTAACAGACATAACATTTCACAAACAGGAGTTACTTCAAATGATGGAATTTGAAAGATCTGTTTTTTCAGCGGCTAGCTGTCTATTTTCACCTTTGTTCTAGTTTTCCACCAATGAGAAACTATGTTACATTGTAATTTGCATATGACCTACGAGTATTTAGTAGTAAACTGTATTTTCATTAGTGAATACCTTGACTGGCATACAACCTTTTTATATGCCTCTACACATTGTCAAACTATGTAAAATTCTGATATACAGTCTGCTAACGACTTCGCAAATTAAATTCAATGCAATAATTAACATAATCACACAACACATGTAAGGCATCATGTTACACAGACATGTTCTATAAACTTCTTAGAGTTCAGTCAAAACGCCATATAGTACAGAAAATCCTTATTTACGCAGATATTTAGCATGGGACTGAAGACTGTCGACTGTCGAAAGTTCTGTTCTTAAAATAGATTTTAAGACCTGGAAATTCCCATAAAATCAAAGTATTGATGTACTGATATTTATCACCTCATGGTAATGGTTGCTGAGCAATATTACCAGTTTGTCGAAACCACTATTAAACTTTCAAACTTTTACTATCATTTTGCTATCAATTAATACAACATTTGATAATAAAGTCCACTTCAAATGACGAAACCACCATAATTCACAGGCAGTGCTATAGGAAATAAAGAAGAAGGGTTGTTTAGTATATTAGAGTAGTGGTATTAATAGTATTAATTACTATCCCCGACCACAGCACCGAGGCTCTGGTTGTTGGCTCTCTTTGATATAAAGCTACTTACTGAAGGCTATTGCTACGGCTCTATCACATGGGGCTTGGGCTCATAGACGTAGGTTGAAGTTGCTAACTTTATATTGTTTTAAAAATACATGTAGATTCAGTTAATGATGCACACAAGTCGATTAAAGCGTTGATCTAGGCTAAATAAATAGCGTTCTTTAAGGAATTGCAGACTCTGCACAAACAAAACCTTTATGCTTTAAAGTGTATTCAATTTCTTATCTTCATATCAATACAAATATAAGCGCTTTCGTGTACATTTTATAATAGGTAAACTAAAGAGCTAACTTGAGATAGATTTAAAACATTACTTTGACATCGTACATTTTAAAAGTGATTTCCTATAAAAGCAACTTGAAATTTTTCAATAACTGCTTCTTCTACTCAACGTCATTTTCATTGCATGCTTCTCTGCTAGTATAATAACAAGCAACCCTTTATAGATCTAGTTCTCAGTACTAGTAGAATCTCCAAACATTGAAATAAATATTGCAGAGATTTTTTTGTACATTGTGTCAATATTTGAATGCCGCTTAATATCTTTTTAAAAAGATATTTCTTGTTACTTTCTAAAATGGCTACAATGTACCACCTTCAATATGTCATTATATCAATTTTGTCTATGAATATTCAGTAGGTATTGAACTTTGAGCTAAATTTAGAACATGGAAAGGGTTAAAGCATTTAAGTTGTTAATCCAAATGAGAGTTAACAATATATTTGTGGCAAGTGTTTAGTTACATGTAATCAGCATAACCTCTGTCCCTTTCACTTGTACAGAGACAGAACATGGTAACAGGTTTGCACACTCTGTTTCTAAGCCTGTTCGTCTGTTCGACAGATCTGTTGTTCTTACATGTACCTCAATCTCCACACCAAAATCAACCATATGGTACTTTGTATGACACCAGCTGGCCATTGTTGGCTGGTAATGGTGCCTCTATATGCTGCAATAAAAAAGAGAGATAGTTGATTAGAAGCATTTCCTTCAAATAAATGTGTTTTCACGCATTTGCAAACAGAGTAGACCCAGATCAGATGGCTCCAATAGGATCCGTCTGATCAGGGTCTGCTCTGTTTGCTAATGAAATTTGATATATTTATTCCAAGTGGCGAATGAGTTTGACATATAAGATTTTTTCACTTATGTTTTATAGTGAACAAAATTTACAAAGTCTCATAACTCCTGTAAAAATGGTTGAAACAAAAATTCCCTTCTTTACAGCAATCTTCACATCAAGTTGGAAATCATTCCTCTACATGGAGCATGAGGAGTTGGACACACACGATTTGTTTCACTATATCTTATATACCCAGTAGTGAGGAAAATTTCAAAATCTCCAACTCCTGTAAAAAAGGTGGAACACAAATTCCCTTCTTTATGCCCATCTTCACATCAAGGTTGTTCGTCTGTGCAATCTGACGGGACATACATATGGACCGACAGTCAAGAGCAAAACTATATCAGAGTTCCCATAAATTACAGTAAGTAAAATTCCCTGACTTTTCCCTCGATCAATTTCCCTGACTTTTCCCCCGATCAATTTCCCTGACAAAAAAACAAAACAAAGAGAAAGAAACAGCTCAGGAGGCAAGGGACCTAAGCATATACAGTCATATACAGACAAACCTTATTAAAATTCAAACGATTTTTTTCTTTTTTATAAGCAATACTTTTGGATAATATAGTGAAAAACCTGTTCAACCAGAATGAAGAAACTGCCTTTAGCCTCTTTTTCATTTCATTTCTATTCCTCTTCCAAACCGATTCCTCAACGCTCGACCTCTGATTCAAAATTTCCCTGACTAAATTAAAAATTCCCTGCCCATGGGAATCCTGTATACGTGTACGTGCATGCCTTCCTCCACCTTGTGTGGGTGTTTGGAGGTTGTGTGTGTGTGTGTGGGGGGGGGGGGGGCACCATGGACCATCCAAAAGTAAGCTAGAAGGCTTTGTATCATTCCCTAATTGTCCATAGACATGAACAAATACACAACAGAATGTTTTTTTTCAAGTTTGCCTTGTAAAATATTATTATATGACAATATGTTTGCTGGACACACACCGTGATCAGGTATTATACTGATTAAGGTTGCGAGATATGATTGGCACTAGTTATCAGAAAATGATACTTAATACTACCAAAATAATTTTGTTTCTAAACCTAGCTGGTTAGTTAAATTAATTTATTTGATATTAATAAAAAAACATCGACAATCCTATTGAAACCGACATTTAAAATCCATTTAAATGTGCCAGTTTGAAAAACTTTAAACAGCGAATACAGCCATCTTTCGGACTCAAACTAGTCAAGTGAGGGAAAAGATTAATGGCAATTATGTAAAAGGGGTAAACACGGCTCGTGTGGTATGTTAGTGGTATTTTGTTAATGCAATGAGTAGAAGAGATTAGTGGTTGTTCATTAATACAAAAATAAAAAAAGAAGATTTTTATGATTTTGCCTATCGTGGAACCTTAACCCTATTAAAATTTAAATGCTATAGTAAATAAACAATACTGGATCCATCAGATCTGGGTCAATTTTGCTTGGAAAGGCATATCAAAATAATGCAGTAAAGGGTTAAAGAATGACACTGTACTACCCTTACCTCCAAAGTAGACAGCTTAGTGCTGTTCAAAGTTTCCCTTTGCTGCTAGTTTCAAATTTGGCAGCTGGTCCCATCGACAAATGATTGAAGCGAGACGTCACTTGACAGTTCGCGCCATAGCATAATGTCTATGGTGGCACCATCTTACGTAATGATCACTGTTCTGGTGCCTGTAGGGGCAGCAGCTGCACCAACCATCACCACGTGTTTTGCCTCCAACTGAAAAAGTATGAACAGAGCTATTAGTTAGTGACACAGATAATGAGATTGCTACCATACTAGTTAGTGACACAGATTGCTACACAGATTGCTACCATACTAGTTAGTGACACAGATTGCTACCATACTAGTTAGTGACACAGATTGCTACCATACTAGTTAGTGACACAGATTGCTACCATACTACAGCTAGCTATGAACAGAGCTATTAGTCAGTGACACAGATTGCTACCATACTAGTTAGTGACACAGATTGCTACCATACTAGTTAGTGACACAGATTGCTACTATACTACAGCTAGCTAATCCAATTTAAACCTTTCGATGATGAATATTCAATAAACAAGAAATGTGTCACAGAAGGTGACAAATGCCCCCCAAAGCAAAGCACTGACAATGAAATGTGTTTTGTAAGCAGGCCTGCATATGCAACTGCAAAATGAAAGTAAAGATTGCATATTATGACCAGTAATTGAAGTCAAGTTACCTCAAACAACAGCTTTTTTTTGTAATTTAGGTCAAAGGTCAAGGTCATGGCCACATTACCTATAAATAGTACGCGGCGAAATTATCGAGATGCAACCATGTCACAATTTTCCATATTATATTTATTTGCTGAATGTGCTATTCTCTTTAACCTTTAGCCTGCTAAGTAAATTATGTCACCTTTTGTTTAATTTGAAAATTAATTTAGCATGCATTTATTGGATCTTGATGTTGATGGATCCACACTGCTTGCAAATGTAATAATGAAAGTAATGCAGACAGCCGGTATACTGACCGTGTAGGAGCTTTCTGCACATAATTTCTATCCTGCATAAAGCTATCTTCTGGCTAACAGACTTAAAATGGATGTTTGGTTTTAGTCACCGTTTAAAGACATTCCCTTGGCCGGCTTGGGTCTTTACAGCTAACCTGTGAAAAAGCATGCGGCACATGGTAAGAGCTATAGCAGTCTGCCTGTCAAGAACCACTGGAGCGTTCCATGTGAGGCCCGTCTCTTACATTTGATGATTTGGAAATGATTAGATTGTCACTAATGCAGTATATGTTTTTATTTTTTATTATGCTCCCTGAAACTATAAGAAGGAGCATATAGGCCCCGCTTTGTCCGTTCGGCCTGTGAATGTCTTCTAAGGTGCTCAACCTACATTCATGACACTCCACATACAAATATATCTCATTGAGATCAAGTGCAGGGTGCAGGGGTTAAATTATAACTTTCTGAACAGTATTTACATATTCTGATAGACCTTGTTTGGAGAAAAGGCAGCTGTGTCCAAGGATAATAACTCTGTGGGACATCTCTTTTGGAAGTATTGCCCTATGTAATCTGTCTTTTTTTTCACTGAAAGTACTTGACCCACACTAACGAAAAATCATATTTCAGCAATTCTTTACCGAGAGATGCTGTGAGAACGGGTGATTACTCTATTTGCAGTGTTTCTTGAGTTAAAGTGAGCTATTGTGTTTGCCCTGTGTCCCGGCTGTGAGAACGGGTGAATTTTCTACAGGTGTATGGAGACCTATCTAGTTTGTTCCCATGCTCATCAGCAGTACAACACATTTTCAGGTCCAAGTGGGATATCGGGCATAAAAAATATTCATCTGCTAAATTGCTTGTCTGCTTCAAATGTGAAAGTGCTTCATAGTTTGTAAAGATTTGTGAAAATGTTGTCTGTCAAATAGCTTGGATCCAGATAAGATGCCGGGTTACTTGACGTCTCATCTGGATCCAACCTGTTTGCATATGGCCCTTTGTTTGTTAGTGGTAGGCTTCTTAAGGGTTGGACTTCTATTGGGTTCTGACCAACAATGGTCTTTTGAGTGTGTTCCCCTTGACTAATTGTATGTCAGGGCCTCTCTAGACAGAATGAGACGGCTTGCCATATTTTGCACACTTGTATCATGCTTTTACTGTTACTTTCACGCCTATTGAGAACAATGGGGGGGGGGGGAATCATTGAATGGACCTGGGTAATGTCTTTAACACAAGTTTCATTGTACATGTACTTCCCATTCGCATTGCAATTATCAGTTCACAGTGTTTCACATTATTTTATTCTTATTCAGTGATGTGATATTCTCAGATTTCTCTTTAAGTCTAGTTGCCTTTGATGTTATAATTAAAAGATAATGTAAAATAATCAATATGAGTTTGTGTTTGACTTGCCAACATTCATGCTTGTACATTGACACCTGTATCTGTCTATATAATTGTATCATCTCTGTCATCAGTTTATGTCTGTTTAACTGTCTGTATAACTGTATTATCTCTGTCATCAGTGTATGTCTGTTTAACTGTCTGTATAACTGTTTTATCTCTGTCATCAGTGTATGTCTGTTTAACTGTCTGTATAACTGCCAGTCAGTGTGCCAGTCAATCTGATTGTTTAGGGGTCATTTCGACCTGTCAACAGAGGCAGTAGATTGATGGCGAATATTTGAACACAATGCAATTTCTGGCAAAACTGGAGTTATAAAATAAAAAAACTTAAGCCTACAGATCACTTTTAACAATTATTTTGTCTGAATCGTCCGTTTATATCAGAAAATGTGGTTCGATTCGGCGACGGCGATTCGTTATACCCATGACACAACATGAAATTGAGTCTGATAGGAATTAATACGAAATGGCTAAGGTACGAAACTACATGTGTAAAAGTATAATAAAAGGTTCAAATGACAGAACAAGATACATTATATACAATGCCATTCTTTGTTGGGAGCAACAAAAGCTACATACCACGATCCCGTAAATCGTTTGCGAGACTGTATCTGGCAATTTCCGGTCGTGTCTTCATTCCCATAGTTCGTGTGTAATGTGTAGAGATTGACGATGTTCCGACCATTAATCATTAGTTTTTCTCCGTAACGTCGTCTGTATCAATCCGACAAATTCAAGAAATGCTTGTAGATTTCAAAATATCCCACCAACTTTCAGATGTCGATTACTTTCTGGGCCATTTTTACCGACGCTTTGTGGTATATATTCGTACGCGACCAACTTTATCATATTATGTATCATTTTACATGGCAAAGTTATTGGTAATTGAAACAGTTTCATCTGCATTTTAATAATTGACACAAATACCAAATGAAGAATTATCGATATCGTTTATCCAACGCATTGCACTTTGAACTAAATTTTTGTCTAGGGGTGCAAACGATATCACATTTTTGGCAAAATGAAAGTAGAAATACGGGCAAAATACAGCCCATAGACAAATAAATCATTTAATCGGCGCCACGTGATACACATTCTGTCAACGTTAAACCATTCAAAATGTCTGCTTTTGGGCTAATGAGCGTACACATTGTAAGCATAAATCCATATTTCATAGTATTATGGGATATGATTTCTTTATAAATTTGCTTTAGACATACCATGGGGATGCATTGCTAGTAGGTTTCGGAAAGTAGTCCGAAACCTAATAAGGCGAACATAGAATGTTTTCTGTGAAATAGTTTACCTACCCGTTCATCAAAGAGGCCCGGTATACATTATCACCATGTCCAGAGTAAACTGCTCTTGATTTATCAAAACTGCCATATTCAACAAAGATCATCTGCATGCAGGACCCTCTCAAACTGAGTCAGTTTTCTAGTTTTTTACGTAACATTGGAGAAAATATTAGCAGAATACATCTTTAATGGTTATCTGTATAATTTATCGGCATTGCTGAACATACTAATACAAATGTACAAGTAATAGTCTTATGATTCCAAATCTGACCTGGCTATTGGTAATTTCGGCGTTGCACAACATGCTAAATGTCTTATGATATCAAATCTGACTTGACTAATGATGCTACATCGGCATTGCGCAACTACTCATAGTCATGATATGAAATCTGACTTGACTAATGATAATATGTCGACATTGCTCAACTACTGATAGTCATGATATCAAATCTGACTTGACTAATGATAATACATCGACATTGCTCAACCTACTAATGGTAAACCGTTATGATACCACGTCTGACCGACCTGACATGACTTATGAACAGCTTGGCCCCAGATGAGACGCTCGGCACTCGGCATCTGATCAGGATGCAATCTGATTGATACTCGGTAAATAGTTACTCAATAGCTTTAACGAATCAGAAGAAAGTGAAATGTACAACATATCTGTCTAAAACTTTTATTCTTGGCCATACCTTTTGAACTTATACTTGGCATATATACTCATCTAATGAAACTGCATCTTTTGAGTAGCGCCATATCAAGGTCAAGGTCAACCCTCAGGATTATATGTCAATATTAAAGGGCCAATGTGTAGGTATGGGGTGATAGTGTTTTACAACACAGGTTGGTACTGCATGTGAAAGGTTAAAGTAGTAAACGATTGCCTTTGTTCTGCCGAGACACTGATAAATGGGAGGATTCTATTAGCCTTTGAGCCTGCTGTAAAACGATGCCTGATTAAAGCCAAATCTTTTGCGATTGTATCCTACTCTCCTTTCATCCAAGCCTTCGAGGAGCCATTAACAGAGTGTCAAACAGATTGGCCTCTCTCGGCGTTACTCGGCATCTCATCTGAATCCAAGGTTTTTGCGAATGCCATTTATGTCACGGTAACTTTCGATAATGATAGCACTGTAATAAAGTACTGCTGAAGACCCGAACTGACAGTACGACGACTGCTGCAAATTCGGATAACGTACAGCAAACAGGTCACCCTACTTTTGCTGACAACAGTTCGGGATTATTAGCATAATGGAGATTGATGAGTTTGCTTCCTTCATAACGCTTTCCAAATTGCTGGACGTTTGCCTTAATATTTACCCAATAGATACGCCTTTAAACGCTGTTGTAAACAGAATAGACCCATAGCAGATGCCCCCTGAAGAAACCGCCTCACTAGGGCATGTTCTGTGTGCTTATGAAATCACATAGATCCGAGTTTACCGTTTCTGCCATGGCGATATATTTATACTTTCATATGTCATTACAAAGAGTCAGCTAATTATTAACATTTGCGATGTCATTAGCTCTTTACATGGATATTCGTAAAATATTAAAGATTTTGTTCGTTTATTATCAGAAGGGTGTCTGTTTATAATCTGAAGATACTGCTGCATGTTTTATATTTATTGCTGCAAGTGATAAATTAAGCTCCCCTGAGCTATTGTGAACGCTCAACGTCGGGTGTCCGTCCGTCCGTCCGTCTGTTGACCTTTTATTCAAATATCTGAAACCACTTGATGGAACATGATGACTTAGTATTGATGCTTGTGGGATGCCAACGTTATTAACAGCGTTGCCTTTCTTGTCTGAAACAAATATTTGCAGAAATGATCCAGTGGTGACCCTCAATCAACGTTTTTGAAGTCGTTACTTGACCACAAGTAGCGCGTTCAGTGAAAAAGAAATAGAAACAATTCTCCTGAAATTGTCTGTCAGGGCCCATTTGTTCAAAGGCTTGTTAACTTTAACAGCCTGTTTAATCTTCTAATCTGTTTAGATTTCAGTATAATTTTGTTGGAATGATTCTTACCCCTTGAATTCAGGAAACGCATGTTTTGGCATTTTCAAACAGTGTAGACACAGATCAGAGGAACCTTCTGAATAGGGTCTGCAATTTTGTCATTCAAATCCTCGAGCACGTTTAAGCATGTCATACTTAGTTGACTGTTTAACCTAACACTGATGGGCTCTGAATATTCAACTTTGAAATGGTTAAATCGTTGTATTTCTTAAAAACCATGGCGGCTAATTTTCCATATGGTTATAGGGAAATATTTCTCCTCTAAACTACCTCATTGGATTTTAAACATTGATTCCATAAATACGCCTTTTTCATGCTTTTGCAAACAGAGTAGAACCACATTAGACGGCTCCTATTCAAAGGGTCTTCTCTGTTTGCTTATGAAATAATATAAATATGATTCTGCAGTTTCTGCCATGGCTAAAACATCATTTGTACATGTGCCGTTATTAAATTAATCTAATTAGTATTGCTAGTGTAATTATTTCTTGCATGAATATGAATAGGGTAAAGGATTAATATAAATTTGCTTGTATGTATCCTAGGTGACCATCTACCACCTATGTTCAAGCATTTGTATGTCTTCAAACGACATATCTGCATGGAGCTTGGCGGGGTCAGTGGAAAGTTAAAACGTATTCTTCTCTGAATCCAAAAATTCCAAAAACATGGTTGTCAGTGGTGGGGCTAACTTCCCACATGTGGCTATAGAGAAACAAATTGACTTTCTTCCAAAGGTCTGGTGGCGAAGCTGTTGTCTGTCCGTTTTAAACAGTTCGACAAATATCTTTTGTACACAATAAATCACAAGACCTAATGCCTAAGGCGAGCGATATGGGACCCTCACGACCCTCTTGTTGTTGATGATGATGGAGTTATAGTCATTTCAGGATGTTGGGTTGCATGACCAGCTAGTTAATCGACCCGTCGAGAGTGTTTTGTATTCCCCGGCTTCAACAACATCCTGACTTGATATGCCTTTCCCACTGGTCGACTATATTAACCATTATCCAGTTTGTAGTTCAGTAATGTCTGCTTAGAATTGGAGCTGATGCATGTTTGACTACTTCGATTCCGACAAGCTCCTTGGAAACTGCGATTGACTGAATGTAAAACAAGTGGGATCCTGATGAGTTGACAAGGTCCTTGACGTCTCATCTTGGTACAAGGTCCTTGACGTCCTATCTTGGTACAATGTCCTTGACGTCTCATCTTCGTACAAGCTATTTGCAAATGCGAGCGAGATCACTGTTAGCGGGAGAAGGTTTGTGTCTAAACATGCATATGAAACTCAGCTAAACACTGTCTGGGTGGTAATTAGTAGAATAGCTGCCTAGAAATATACAGAGACATATTTATCTATATTTAACAACAAACAACATTCAGTCCCAGTAAATCTCTTTTTACGTTCAAATTGATATCAAAATCGATATGTTAGACATTCGGCAGCTTAAGGCAGGATGAAAGTCGCGCGGAAAATTCCCAAAGGAGCTTTCCGCATGACGTTCACCATGCATTAAGCAACCACTTGCCTAATAGATCTACATTCTTTACTGAAATAAAGGTTTACAGGGGCTTTGCTGCATCTCGCTCTGAGCTCAACTCTACCCAAGTTTTTACCTTTGAATTCAACTCTACCCAAGTTTTTACCTTTGAATGCAACTCTACCCAAGTTTTTACCTTTGAATTCAACTCTACCCAAGTTTCTACCTTACAATTTAACTCTGTCCCAGTTTCTACATTTCAATTCAACTCTACCTCAGTTTCGACCTTACAATTCAACTCTTCCTCAGTTTCTGCCTTACAACTCAACTCTACCTTAAATTCTACCTCACAATTCAACTTTACCTAAGTTTCTTTACCTCAAATTCTACCTAAATCTCTTATTTCTCAACCTAGTCAGGTCTGGTTGGTACTAGGACGCCACTTAAGTTAATTGTTATTATAGCACATGGATACATGTATATTTGGATATGGCAGAAACTGTAGAATCTATATTATATCATAAGCAAACAGAGCAGACCCTGTAGAAGGCTATGACCTATGTCTACTCTGTTTGCAAAGGCGAAGAAATGCGTATTTATTGAGTAAAGGGTTAATCAGCCACCATAAACATAATGAAAGTAGATCTTTGATAGAGAGGATTTCATATCCATGACATTTATTTATTCATAAACATATATTGGTACTTTTTATTGAGGTGACTTATATGCCCAGTGGGCCGGGTGTCTTGCATGTCGGTTTTGAAAATATATCAGTCTTGTACATATACAAATGTCACTAGTTTGAAATATTGACTTACTTATTTACTATGCACAGACATGTCACTATAATGAAATATTGACTTACTATACTAAGACATGTCATTATAATAAACTATTTACTTACTATACTCATACATGTCACTATAATGAAAAAATGATTTACTGCACTCAGGCACATGTCACATAGACCACATCAGCTGTAAGAAATTGGAGGATTGATCAGATTTTATACTGTTTAACAGGTTTGGTAACACATTGTCGCAGTGAGTGCCCCTAAATTAGAAACATGTAAAGAACCTGATCAGTTGTGAAAACGTAGCATCTGGTCTGTGTTTACAATGCGGTACACTTCCGTGGGGCGCGATTTAATTAATAATTTCCCTGCCTTTGGAAAAATCGTAGATGTTTTAGTGAAACTGAGATATCATTGAATATCGATTTCCTACCTATAGTAAACCAACGCTAATCAGAACAATCAGATTATCTCAATGCGGGAACTTTCTGCAAGACTTTGATCCTGCAAGAAGCATTCAACCTGTCTTAAATGTTCACAATTGTTCTGTGATAAAACTTCCGTCTAACGAGGTTTTACCGTAATTATTTCGTTTTGAAAGTGCCAATTGCCGAAATGAGTTGTAGACAGTTGTCCCTGCCTTTGGAATAATCGTAGATGTTTTAGTGAAACTGAGATATCAGACAACTCGTCTAACTGCCCGAGAGAAAATGTCACTTAACAGACCTCCTCAAATGTCTAATGGAAATATTTCAGGTCGGTTGACCGTCTAGGTCAGTATTTGAAGCGTCGATGTTATTAACAAGACAAGACTGCACCAACTAAATATTTGACCAATAACCTAGAGACGCAACAAATGCCAGGATTTGGTGATTATGTTATGTATTTGTCACGATTAAATTGACAGTCATTACAAAGCCGGTAAGATAACAACATGCAATTACCATGCTCTTATATCAGGCCTTTGCTTCAGAATGTGCTGTTATTGCTGTAAATCTAGGAATCAGTCAATGAAATCAAGCCAAGGCTCCGAGGTTATAAAACGTTTTACTTGAGTTTGAAATCATTCTCAAGCATCTGATACTTGAGAATGATTTCAGACTCAAAAGTTTTACAACCTTGGACCCAGGATCCCATTTAGACTACATAGACACTTATTGATTTTTAAACCATTGAATACAAAATCATCAAACAGTACATGCTTGTTCCAGATATATAGACGTTGAGGTCTATTGGATTTCAATGCCGTATATCATAGGTCAAATGTCACAGGCGGCAGATTGTTTTTTATTTCAATGTCAAATATCAGTTTCACAGGAGGAAAATATTGAATATATTTTAAGTGAAACCCAATAGAGAACGAACCACAATACACGGAATCATTCAACTGTACATGTTGCCAGCAAATGATTTTCACAGTATACATATATTTAAATTTACATCTGAGCATGATGCGACGTTAGAACCTATTGACTTTTGAGCTCATATATAAATATCAAAGTCACAGGAGACAGACCTTGAAAATCATTGAGAACGCGATAAAGAACAAACTGTGGCATATGTACACACTCGTCATAGCAGCCCATGCTTGTTCCTCGTGGTGATATGTTTGTTTGTTTGTGGTGATATTTAGGCTTTTCAAGGTCAAAGTTCAAGTTAACATGAAGCAGAGCTGTAAAAGAAATATGTGAACATAATGTAGACCAAGCAGAGATTATTCATGATGCTGCTGAAGTTGATGAATTTATGTGCATTTTGAATGTGTGTACCTTAGCACCATTGTTAGGTCTAGACTGATAAATTAAAACTTACTATTTAAATGCTGAATATTCTGACCTCAATAATTAATCACTATAATAGGGACATTCATTAATGAGTACACATTTAAACATTTTCCTGTTGAATAATTATTTAAGAAATAATGACATCATGAATATTTATATAATGGCATATGGTCATATGAAGTTTTGGTATTGCTAGACAGTATAGTCAGATCTATTATAATTCCATAAGCAAACAGAGCAATCCTTATCAGACGGCTCCTACAAGAACCACTCTGTTTGCAAAGGCGTTTATATGAGCGGGTTCTTGGCGTTTTCAAAGTAGAATGGTCCATCATTGTTTAGTGGTAGAACCAATCCAGTGTGAAATGTTATAATTAGCGAGATGATTTTTGAATGATAACAGTACAGACCCTGATCATAGGTCTCTTCTATGATCCCTTTGATCTGGGTCTGCACTGTTTACAAAGGCCAGTGCAATAACCACCTTCCAATACTTGACCGTTTACCTCATAGATGCGCTTTCCACGTTTTTGCAAACAGCCATACAAGATACAAGATACAAGATACAAGAAGCTTTATTTAGAGTCGGTTATGTAAACATAATATATACTGACACGAAAAAGAAACTGTGCATTTGGTTTAATTTTATACTTCTAGTATCTGAATATATGCATATTTGGTACCACAATGTGCGAAAATGCATTGGCTTTGCGATGGTTTACTTTTACTTTAGATGTGATAATTGTCTGAAAAATATTTAACGTCTGAACAACGCAGGGGTGAAAAGTGAAAGTTGCAGATTTGTAATTTCCCGTATCTGCCTTTTGATTTTGAATATTTGTAACGATTCGCGACAATTAATCAGTATATGTTAGGGCCTCCTCGTCTACGGATCAATGCTAATATTCTTGACCGCATGGATCTGACGTAACGTCTAATGACGACGTCAGGAATGGCGTTCCATTCATGCACTAAGGCTGCAGACAAGTCATTGATATTGTTGATGACATGATTTTTCCTTGCCCTCCGACCAAGTAAATCCCATATATGCTCTATGGGAGTCATGTCTGGAGAGCAAGCCGGCCAAGGTAAGACGTTAACGTTGTTTGCAGCCAGATAGTTCATGGTGAGGCTAGCAGTGCGTGGCCTTGCGTTGTCATGCATTAAACAACCAGGATTCTGGTGTAGGAAAGGAACATCGACTGGATGTAAAACCTGGTTAACATAACCTTGGACATTTAAGTTACCATTAACAACAACAAGGTTTGTTTTCCTTCCTCCCATTATACCTCCCCATACCATTACACTACCCCCTCTCGCTCCAGTAAACAGTTCTGTGCAAAACGTTCACCTTTACGTCTGAATACCCGGACGCTACCGTCAGCAGTGCTTAGGTTAAATTTTGACTCAGCACTAAAGAGCACCCTGGACCACATTGCACGGTTCCAACGGAGATGACGGCGGGCCCAGACCAGTCTAAGAGCACGATGTCTGTTATTTAGGATCTGGCCAACATAAGGTCTCCTAGCCCTCAATGTGTTGGCGTTGGTCCGCAATCGGTTTAAAACCGTATCCCTAGATTTGTCAAGCTGTCTGGCTGTGCTGGAAGCCGTTTTGAATCGTTGGCGTATGTGCGTCAACGTCAAATGTCGATCCTGACGTGCCGTTGTCACCCTCGGCCTACCGGATCGACGATTATCTCTAACGCTGCCATTCTGCTGGTAACGTTGTCGGAGACTTCGAATAGCAGTGGAACTGCCTAGCGTCGCCAGAAACGCTGATGCCAGCTGCGAGTTGCATAAGAGCTTGAATTCGTTCGTTTTCTAGAAGCCGTGGCATCTTGCTTACGAGTGGAATTCAAAAGTGAACTGTGATTTATGATTGCACAACGAGTAGAGATATCGGTCAGGGTTAATTTGTACCTATACATAGGCTGCACTGGTAGCACGAGCGAAAAGTTGCATAATCGTCTGCGGTCAATTTGAAGGCCGTCTATGTACTTAAAATGTCCATAAATGAGTTAAAAATGTGGAGGGTTATTTTCTGCACTCATGATGATAAAATTGTAATTATAAACTTTATAGCAAAAAAGTTATCTCAAATATAAAAGTGCACAGTTTATTTTTCGTGTCAGTATAGATTTGACCGTGGTAAAAATTCTGTGTTGATATACCATCATAAAAATCCATGCATGCCATTATGTCTTGTATGAAAACCCATGCGGTATTGACTAATAATGTATCGCTATGCTTTCGTTCTGCCTGTTTTGTTGCGGACGTAATGGTTGATGTAAGTTATTGTACATTGCCTAAGTGCAATATGTACGACTGTAACACATGAATTATCGTACGTTGGGGTTAACCTCGTCTTCTGAATAGAAGTATCCTCTGCAAGAATTAGATTAATCAGTTCCCTCTATCCTCGACAAGACTTATACAGCTGTTATTTGCAAACAGCTTGGATCCACAGGAGACACCGAGAAACTCAACATGAGGGTCCAAGCTGTTTGAAACTCGGGTCAATAGTTTCTCGACAGATTGATCGGACTGGAAACAGTCAAATAAGCACCAGGTGTAAATGTGAGGACACATTATTTTAACCCTTATCCTGCTGAAAGCATTATGTCTGCCATTTTTTACATACTTCTGATTCGTACAAGCGTTTAAGAAACTGTTGACCCAGTATCAAGTAGTTTGGATCCAGACGAGACGCCGAGTTACTCGGCGTCTCATCTGGATCAAAGCTGTTTCCAAATGTGAGCCAGGTCGCGCTTAGCAGGATAAAGGTTAATCGACACGACATGGTAACTCGGCCTTTATTTATAATACTGTAGTCTCGCTAATGCCCCACATAGTTTATTAACCTAGGAGACTGGCAAAGCAGGTGGTTGTGTAATGCAGGGCAAAGTAATGTAGAAAACTCCTACAAGAGTTTTCTGCATCACTTTTGTCCTTCATTAAGCTACCACCTGTTTAACCCTTTATCCCATAAATACGCCTTTCTGCGCCTTTGCAAACAGAGTAGACCCAAATCAGACGGCTCCTATAAGAACCGTGTGATCAGGATATGCTCTGTTTGTTTATGATATAATATAGATATGATTCTACTTTTTTTGCCATGGCCAAAAATTCATGTGTCCATGTGCTATTATAGCAAATTAATCTTATTAATATTCATGATGTCATTATATCTTACATGAATATTCACGGAGGAAAGGGTTAAGGAATCCAGAATTATATTTTCATTTTGAGTGTCGTGTCAGCGAGACGTGACTGCATTAAGTACTGTCTGGGTGTCACATCGACTTGGTCTTAATATGACAGTGATAGACGTTGATAGCTGCACGTCTGTCCTATTCATTCGCGTCTGTGTTACTCAAAAGTAAAATCATGTATGTCCAGACAGACATGAATGCACGTTTATGCTTGCAAATAGAATTAACTAACTATTCAACATGCTTGCTTTACTAAGAAAATTTCGAATGGCCGTGGTCCTTTTCCTTATGTCTGTCCGTGTTTCTGCACGACAACAGTCGTACGGTGCCTTTTGAGCGAGTGTTTATGTAAGCACGACCTGGCATTCTGGCATTTCATTGAGACGCCAAATTGCTACGGTGGTATCTTATATCAATATAAAAACTCTTTATCTTGAATGAGTCGGAGGTAAGTAGAAATTGCATCACAAGCAGATAGAGTAAAACCCTTCTAATGCGACCACCAAAATTGGGCATAATTCTGGGTGGCTGAGACAGGTGGTAGCTTATTGCAAGATTACTTTCATACATTGAAAAAACAAAGCGGACAACGAATGTTTCAGTCATTTGCAAGTTGTATTTGTGTTCCAAATGTTTGGAGTTTGTTTACTGAGTTGGTGAAGAATCGCATGTTTCACAATTTTAAAATATCGTATCTACTCACTACAACAAAGTACTAACGAAGAACATCTTTCGGCAGAGAATATTCTGAGATAAGAAAACTGTTCGGTACCTGCATTGTACAATTTAACCCTGAATTCTCAAATAAACTTCAGTAAAATTCCTTTAAACCGGACGTTCAATTTAGTATAAATATCGACCTTGGAGACAGATGGCAGCCTAATTCAGTGTGAAAGACATGCAGAACGCTGTTATAGGAGCTTTCTGCACTCCTTTCTCCATGCATTAAGCAGCCACCTGCCTAGAAGTATTCCAAAGAACGAACAGTTCAAGCTTATCGTTACTATTCAGGTATTTGTTATAACAGAAATGTGTACCATGAATAACAGCAGAGGCCCCCTGTAGCAACCCTCTCAATGGGCTCTACTGGGTCTACACTGTTTGCGAAATATAATAGTGACTCGTTTCCCGCACTGGAGGGGTTTATGATATACAAACTACATGTACATTTTATTTTCTAAATGGCATTATTTCTTCAATACCTGTACAGAAACGCGACCAGAGTGTCAACCAGATACTCGTCGTTTCATCTGTATGTAATCACAGAATCATCACCAGTACTGAATGGGTTAACCCTTTCCTCCATAAATACGCCTTTCAACGCCTCTGTAAAAGTCAATTTTTTGAACCATTGTGATAAATAGAGCATTTGCTCCTAAGGAGCAAATGCTTTATTTATCACAATGGTTTCAGAACCACAAAATAATAAAATTTCCTTTTTCTCTAGTTAATGCTCCTTTTAGATAGATTCATTCAAAGAGGTTGTATCTAAAAATAGCCTATGATGTAATGGGTTCAACAACCAGAATGCCTGAAATTAGTGTACTGACATTTGCACACATTGTAAACCACGAACTCTAATGACGTTCTCAGATCGTGGTCTTTACTGTTTTTCATTTAAAATCCTCCGACATTCATTTTAAATAGACTACAGTTAAGCCCATGTAATTCTAGTAGAGAAGAATTTAAAAACTTTTAGGCAGGTGGCTGCTTAATGCAGGTAGAAAGTCATGCAGAAAGCTCCTAGAGGGGCTGTTTTGCATGACTTTCACTCAGCACTAAACTGCCACCTGTAATCCAAGACCGATATTGATACTAAATTGAACGTCCGGTTTAGAGGGATCTTACTGTATATCGTTAATCAATAATGGACCATTCCACCATGAATATTCACCAGCGATCCATCATATGCTAGTACATATATTTAACCTTTAACATCCAGACATGCAAGGGAAATGCTGCATACAATCACCATCTGGTTCCAGTTTCACGAACATTCTTAAGAAATTACCCAGCTAAGCTTGTTATTTAACAACTGCACATGAGCAAAACGTTTCATAAATAAGTTTTTATTTTGACAAAAAATAAGATGTGTGCTCAATTATCGTTTTGAGTACACATATTGTTACTTTGTTAAATGAAAGTGATCTAAAATGATAACATGATTTAAGAATTTGTAACAGACTAGAATTTTGTCAAAACCATTTCAGTTGTAAGAGATGTTCTATTAAAAATATCGTAATTTCTATATAACAATGTAAGAGACAATCTCTCGGGATTCTGTTTATATGTACAAATATTTCACTTATCTTCTCCAGATGCGAGTTTAATACCCTAATAAAGTCAGCCTTCTATTATGTAATTACTCAAGTCTATTCGTGAAACAGGTTCCTGGTCCAAAGTTTACAGCTAAATATTCCATTTAAAAACTACAGTTTACAGTGTGCCAATCATTCTGGATCCTGATGGGACGCTACTGTTTATGCTGATGCAAATTGTTTACAAACTGAACGATTAGTGCGCATCTCCAGTTCATCTGTCTGTAAATAACGCATTTTGAATATATTTCTCTTTTATCTTATAGTCATTGAACTAATACAATTTGTGCCATTTTATGCGCTGCTTATATCGTACAACATTTTTGTTAATCAATAATAACGTTTTTGTTCTAAAAATATAAATAAATAAGTACGAGATCTATAAAACACACGGAACTAACACGCAAACTCGGGCGAATAACATCGTCGACATCGATAATTTAACACCAGCCTTAACTATTAGAAAAATATGAATTATTGAATTATTGCAAGGAAGCGGTATATCTGTAGCCTGGCATCCATATGTATTGTTTGATAATGTCGCAGATACGTAGTAACGTACACGCCGACATACATTAGTTTATTATAAATTCTGGATACAACATATCTGTTAAACCAAGCAAGGTCAACATTTCCATCTTTGGTTGCTATTTACACAACCCAACAATGCAATTTGAAACCATGTCTGCTGTAACCTTTGATCGAAGCGATGTGGGACGAAAGTCAAATCTTCTTACACGTATTCTGAAGGCACAAAATCAGACATGGAATTCGAGAATACTACATAATTTTTACAAAGCTAAGAATTCGAAAATACATAATGTTATGGAGATAAGAATTCGAAAATACTAAATATTACGGAGATAAAAATTCGAAAGTACTAAAGATTACGGAGATAATAACTATACCGCTGAAGAGTTTGCACAGTGATGCGACACGGTGTTTGGAACACGTGACGTTCCCGTCGACGCGAAACATCAATAATACGTGGCAAAGGGTATAGTTCGATTTTGACCCGTGAGCTGTGACCTTTAGGACGAGTCCATCCGTAGAGGTAAAACGCGTCACAAGCCATGTATTTGTTGCGGAGTTACATGTGGTTATACAGAAATATAATTAGCATATATATATATATATATATATATACTAATACTGCACGGTTTCTACGAGCTTCTTGTGACAATCATTGTCCACTTACCCATAAATAAGAATGGTTGCAACTTCTATTATAAATAGAAAAGTGCAGTCACGGCTCAGCCCTCGAAATCGAAATATACACGTTTTCGGAAATAACACGCGATTCGTGCTCACAGTGTAATGGTTCAATAAAGAAAACAAACGTATTTAATTTGAACGAAATTGATTAAACTACTAAACAATGGCTGGTTTACCTGATTTACTTATTACATTGACTTAACCATTTTAATTATTAACCGATAGGGATCGATTGTTAACCGATTGGGTACTTCGCTATGTAAGGTTTGTTTTCGAAGCTATATCAGTTTTCCCTTTTAACCCTTTCGGCACTAAATTTCTAATTGTCGTCTGCAAACCACTTTTGTTAAATCATTTGGTAAAATAAGGAAATGAGATAAATAAATGCAAATTTCAAAGGAATAAAGCACATACATGTATATAGAAATAGAGTTTGAGACAAAACGTAAAGTCCCTTTTCAAGACGGCGTCTGATCTGGTACTGCACTAAATCTATTTATCGTGGTGCCTTTTTTCGACATTAGCGGTGAAAGGGTTAAGTCGTAGTGGATTTACCCTTAGCGAAATAAAGAGGGGATATACTTGATTCAGACTGTCCGTCCGTCTGTAGACACCATTTTGTGCGGAAAATTACTCCTTTTCTACTGATGCAATTGATGTGAAACTTCACAAACGGAATAAGTACAATAAATCTAAAATGCATTTCATTACGAATACAGTAGAACACCCCATATGCGGCCATCAAAAATGTCTAATTATGGGTATGCAAGGCAGGTGTTAGCTTAATGCAGGTCAAAGGTAATACAGAAAGCTGATATTGGAGCTTTCTGCATTACTTTTGCCCTGCATTAAGCATTCACCTGCGTTCGAAGCCTCGTATACCGTATTCAGAAAAGGTATGACCGCTTAGGATAGGTTCTACTGTAATAACCCTTTGTAAGATTTACATTGTTTGGCCTTTAAGGCAGGTGTAGCTTAATACTAGACGAATGTTCCAATAAGAGCTTTCTGTATATGTTACAATAATATCCGTCCTGTATTAAGTAACCCCTGTTTAAATGAAGCATGTCTTTTATTAGTCCCCCACCGGTTACCGGTTGGGGGACTATAGGTTTGCTCGATTCCGTCTGTCCGTCTGTCTGTCTGTCTGTCCGTCTGTATGTCCGTCCGTCCGTCCGTCCGTCTGTCACGCTTCTTGTCCGGGCCATATCTCCTACAAAGTTAGCCCAAATTCATTATAACTTCACACATTGAAGAATCAGGATGAGGGCTAGTGTCATGCACAACGGCCATAACTCTAGCATCAATAATTTTGGAGTTATTCCCCTTTTACATATTTTTTGTCCGGACAATAACTCTTTATCTACTGGTTCAATTGATTTGAAACTTCACATATGGAACAATCATGATGAGGGGTAGTGTCATGCACAAGGGCCATAACTCTAGCATCATTATTTTTGGAGTTCTTCCCCTTTTTCATATTTTCTTGTCGGAACAATAACTTTTTATTTACTGATTCAATGTATGAAAGTAGGTACTAATACCATTCAGGTGGTCATGTATATACCATGGTCAACCACACCATGGGTGGGTGGGTGGGGAGAGTGGAGTTTTTTTTCCAGTCCGGTGGGGGACTCATGTCTTGCATAGCAATACAACATGCCCTTGTTTAGTGGTCGTTTTAGAGCTACTTACACTGAATTTAATGTCTGCCCAGTTGTTTATTGAAAGCTTGAAAAGTGTTGTATATTGAATGCTTACAATTTATGTATTGAAAGCTTGTATACATGTACAGTAGAACGTGGCGTAAGTGGCCATCAAAAAGAGGTCTAATTATGGATCTGAAAGGTAGGTGGTAGCTTAATGCAACTCAAAAGTAATGCAACAAGTTTCTGCAGGAGCTTTCTGCATTACTCTTGCCCTGCATTAAGTATTAAGCAACCACCTGCATTTTAAGACCCCTATATTCAATTAATGAATGGCCGCTTAAGACAGGTTCTACTGTATATTGAACACTTGTACACTTGTATATTGACGGCTGATATATTTGTGGTGAGTTTCCATTGGGTGTGTTTCTAGGTCGAGCTTCTTTCCGTATATTCATTCTTTCGATGTCAATGGCCAATCACTGATCACATATACAAACAGTGTGTACCGAGATATGACGCTCAGTATAGTGGCGTCTTAGCAGTATCCTTACTGTTAAATGCTCAGATGGTCATTAAAAGAAAATAATAAGATAATAATCAGAAGAAAATATAAGCAATAAAAAATGAAGCAGACGACAAAGCATTTTCAGCGAAACAGTTAGGTCTATCCCCGTAACGGAAGTCTCATTATCATTCCAAGACTCCATTTGTCCCATACAACCATATTACCACCTTTTATAAACGTTTTGTTTGCCACGAATGTTTGGTCATGGTCAGGCCCAGTATAGTGACGTATGAAAAGCCTACACCTTCGTGCACTTGCCGTCATGGCAACATATGGTGACGTATGAAAAACCCACACCTTCCTGTACCTGCCGTCATAGCAACATATAGTGACGTATGGAAACCCACACCTTCGTGTACTTTCCGTCACAGCGACATATGTGAAGGTTGCTCATGGTTAGAACTGAGGGACGAGGGTACAAGAATGTTCAGTTATCTGTTCTACATGTATTTGTAATGAACCATTCAAATAAGATGGAAAAAGACAAAGAAACGAGTGACGAACGAATAGACAGACGAACGATCGAGCGAATACACAGTACAGAAATCTTGTGCATCCTTTTAACTTGTGCTCAACCCTGATTCTAGAGTCCATATAGGTAACGATAATTTTAAATCCCTTAACTGGCTACCCGTGCATAAAAGAGTTGCGCAAATCTTACTGTGCCACATGTTTAAGGTTTAGCCTCTGTGCATTCTTACAGTACAAAAGGCTTGGACACAAAGGATATTTATCTCATCCTCAAGCTAAAGGATCTGGATCTGAATCATTGAGCTTCATTTGCAGCAAACTCTGGAATAACTTACCAACAAGCACTACCAATATTAATGGATTTCCAGCATTCAGCAATCAAAATCATTTGATGAGTTGTAATATGATTGTTTCTTCTTAAGTTGTCATCTTAAAGCATTTTAGATGATGGTTTTACATTACTTTATACTCACTGTAATTTCGTCTGAGGATTATTAATATTATGATTACTTATGTTTTATTACATTGTTTGGATAATAGTTTCTTAATAACATTGATATGTTTTACCTGTAATACATTGCATTAAAGTAGACACCAGTTTGCCTTTCAACATTACACAATGTGATAGTTTGTTTGTAATGATTTAAAGTAGTACAATAGTACAAGACAGTTAGTGTTCTTACTATTCTTCTATGCGATATTTAGTTCGATTTTTTACAGTGTACATGTAATCAGTCCTATGGTAATTTAAATTAACTTCCTGTTTGATATATTCAATAAGATGATTTCTATATGTTGCAATGTGACTAAGTATGTGATGATGTCTAATGGTACTGTTTTCATTGTACCAAATATTGAAATTTATAGATGTATTTTGTTTTTGTGCAATGTGAGAAGTTCTGTGATAACGTATAGCTATTTTCGTCTGGTGTTATTCAGGTTAATAGTTTTAGATCGAAACAGTTTATCACAATTCTATGAGATACCGTCTATCACAGTGATAAATACTTACTATCTTACTACATGCATATAGTCATGTGTCATGCCGCCAATGCTATGGACAATGATGGAAATAAGAGCTTGCTCTTTATTGTGTTATCCCTGGTAATGGGATGCATTTCATAGCTTACATGTAAATTTAAGTATATCATAATTCCTCTTATTTGATTCTGTATAATATGTGTGAACCATTGTTAGATGTGTTACCCTATGCCGAAATAAATAAAATAAAAATTCCCCACCGCAAATGTCGCCAAAATGGACCACGACAAACAGTGCAGTCCTAGATCAGGGACTTCAGTGTTTGTCTCAACCTCATGTTTTATGACATGAAAATTGCATTTAATTATATCAATTCTCTGTAATAGAAATGGTTAGCA